>JAATLQ010038617.1:0-56993 GCA_013421005.1 Heliconius erato x Heliconius himera
GGCGGACGGTGACTCGCCTCCCACTAGATGGGCCCCCACAAAGCGGCGTAGTGCCTTGGGCGCAACATCGGCGTGGTCGGCTAAGGGTGTAGAGAGGTGTGCACCGGTTTCACCATCACGAGGAGCTCGTGAGCGGGTTTCCCCGCTATTACGCAGATTGAGCACTTCCACCCTTTCGAGCATATAGCTCTTGCGCTCCACTCTGCCGGCCAATAAAGGCAAGCCAGAGGCGGGGGATAAATTACAATTCCCCTCCGGAGGACTCAGGTCCGTGGGGTCGCCACTCCCCAACAGCTCGCCACAAGCTGCCCTGCGGGTTTATTATTATTATTATTATAGTCTATAACCAACGGATAATTTATACGCTTCCAACGATACGTCAATTGTCAAATTATGGTAAATATTTTAGAAACTATAGGGGAACACATGAACATAAATACACTCCCGGTCAAAAATTTGAGATCACAATGAATAAATATGAGAAAACAAATAAAAGCCAACATATTTAAAACTTTATGGAAAACTGAATATTTCATGTTACACACAAGATTTAAAAATAAAATAAAAAAGAAGTCTTTACAAATAAATTCTTACGTTCCGAACGAAACACACATAATAGAATTTAAAAAGATTTTTCGTCCCTACAGAGATGCTAACAACATAAATAAGTTGTACCGTATAAGAATTTCGACGTAGCTCGATGAGAACGTATGGCTTAGTGGTCAGAGCGCCTGGTCGGTTTCCAGGAGTCGCGGCTTCGAGTCCCGCTACGTTAAAAAAAAATATACGTTTTCTAAATAAGTATTTTTCTTTCCTAAGTGTGGAATAAGACTTTAAAAATGTTTAAAAATATTTAATAAATAGCATTCTCTCTTGCCAGACGATAATTCTTAGTAATTATCTTTGAGTAGCGGAAATTTGTAAAAATCTCTCTACAGAGATGCTAACAACAAGTTGTAACAAGCGTATAAGAATTTCGACGTAGCTCTATGAGAACGTGTGGCTTAGTGGTCAGAGCGCCTGGTCGGTTTTCAGGAGGCACGGGTACGAGTCCCGCTGCGTTCAAATTTTTATACGTTTTCTAAATAAGTATAATAGAATACTCAGGTGTGCAAATTACTTTTTATTACAACAACAATAAGTTTTTTTAATGGTCCCAAACTTTTGACCGGTAGTGTCTTATTACATAAAAATAATTTTAATTCCTAGGTTTTAATATTTTCCAGTTGTATTATTATTTTGTAGGTAATTTGCAAGTTACTCCTGCATTATAATCTATTTTCTGTGTATTCCGTTATCATTAAAATCATTAATTTTATTTATTTATTATTGTAAAACAATTGTTTCGTACATTTATATATTTTTGTTTTGTTTCATTTTCATAGTTAATTAATTTTAATATTAATATTTATGCTCATCATTGTACCTAATTATGTATAGAATTTTCATTATAAATATAATAGCACACAGTAGTTTCTTATTAAAAAAGACTGATTATTTATATGTGTATATATTAAACATTGTGAAAATGAAGTGTAAAACATAAAATTATAAAAATTATATTTTGTGTTGTCGATAAAAGAAACTTTTTATACATTATTTAATAATTTAAGACGACTTTTTAATGTTCCTAGTCGCATATACCAAAAAAAAATTTTGACTATTATTTTTCTTGAAAGGTAGGCACTACTATATTTTTTTTACTTTGTGGTAAAAAAAATATGAACTTGTGTTACTAGATATAATAAATAAGTATAAACATATGTATATTGTTGAACTAAGTAAAGTATTAAAATTGATATTTTAAGTAATGTATTTGTTATGATGATGAATATTATAAATATTGTATAAAATTTATTAGATTTTCATGAAATTTAAGATACTTAAATTAAAAACTTTACTACCTTGATTTATGTGTTGTATATTTTTTGTGTTAGTTTCTGCTTAGATTTATAAATTTGTTGTTGTGAACTTATTTGTTGCATTTAAATAATTATTGAAAATACTAGTAATATTGCCATGAACTTGTTGAAATTTAAGAATGTAATGTAATGTGAAGTCTAGTTATATTAAACTTCTCATTACATTACATAAATGTGAAATATGCGAAGTTTAGTATATATAAAATACTTATGTTACAACAAAAGGCAAAATTACAAAAATGCTAAAATTATCCATTAAAATCAAATATTTGCTAATTTGTACAGTACAGAACCTATGTACCAAAATTATAATGGGATCCTACTAACATGTTTTTACTAATGTTAATGAATCCTTGTAAGAGTATTTACATATATATATCTAAGTTTACCTTTTGTGTGTTGTTTGGAAAGTTTTAGTAATTTATTAGTATAGAAGGAAGGTGCACACTAATTGAGGATATATAATGATGTTGAATTAAAATGTATACTATTAAAATTTTATTTTAATTTATAGTATATTTATGTCAAAATCACAAGTTTTTATTTTTCTTATTTTATTTCATTTCATTATGGTTCGTAGCTTTTATTTAAACAATACGTTTATTTTCAAATCTTTTTTTTATATTATATTACATAGAACTAGACTAAGCAGGGACGTTATGGAACTTTGTAACTGTAACTATCAGATATCCGAACACTATATGTTACCGAATTTGCTTCGGATAATTTCGGATATGGGCGGAGGTATATATATAAGCAGAGGGAGCCTGGGAGCCTAGTGTTAAGACACTCCGTTCCCATTAAGACACTTCTTTTACCCACTTTCCGGCGAATTCATGAGGCAAACGTGTCCAGTGGTGGAGCTCAACGCCGCGCTTTGGTTCGTTACCAGAGCGAACAAATGAAAATAATAAATATTTCATTTTCTGGAATGAGAATCGAACCCACAACCTATCGTGTTTACAGTCACACGCTTGTTTCTGTGCTACGACAGACTTATACAGTATTTTTCTTATATCTGCATCTCTATCAAGGTCCGAAATGTGACATCGATAACATCTCTGCTACATAGTTATAGTTTCTAAGTTAAGTTTTTGTCTGACTTTGTTTATATTTTAAGTACTTAAGTGTGGTAATTATAAAAAAACAACGAGTAATAATAACACTGTAAAAGATAAAGTACTTTATTATTTTTCCAAGATTATTTTGATGTTTGATGTTTAAATTATATGTATATACTAGAGGCCGCCCGCGACTTCGTCCGCGTGGAAACTCTATGATAACGTAACAATATTATCAACATAAGAAATATGGTAACTAAGTATTGCAAAGCTCTAAATTCTAATCACAGGTCTATTGGTAGCTACTGCAGTATGCTCCTATAAACTATATTTAACGTTTTTTTTCCTTTAGCATAAACATACACATTTTTTGCTTTGGAAACACGTGAGCAAGCCACATAGAGCTACCCATGAGAAAAACATGGCGTGTCCAAATGTAGGCCTACCTTCAAGGTTTGACCCTGAGATCACGCATTCAGTCTTCAGAAGCGATAAATGTATCTATTTTCAATTAGGAATCAATCCCGCGGGAACTCCGGGATAAAAAGTAGCCTATATGTTATTCTGGGTCTTTAGCTACCTACATACCAAATTTCATCGTAATCGGTTCAGTAGTATTCGCGTGAAAGAGTAACAAACATCCATACATACTCAGAAACTTTCGCATTTATAATATTAGTAGGATGTGTTTGTTTTAAAGTCGCATATTACTTATTGTAATAAAGATATTTATAAAATACTAAATATTATTTGAATAGTTTAGGGTCAGATTTTCTGTATCTCGTTGAATGAAGACGTTTCATGATATCTATGTAATTATGTTATGTGGTATGTTATGTTGAACGTAATCTTAATAGAACTAAAATTTATCAATATATGAAATTTAAAATTCGTAAATTATGATTTTTATATCTTATTTAAGTCTGCATTTTCTGTGGTCGCCGACTTGGATGACATCACACTGCTATACTCGAGATCATCGCATACGGACAATAAATCAACAAATGTCTTATTAGTACTACCTACCTGCGTCCTTGCCAAATCGGGCCATGTGACGTCACACCCTAAAGTATCACAGGAGTGATGTTATACAAATCCAAGTACCCTTCTACTATACCATCTGGACACGTGGCACACCGCTACTGTGCGGTTTAGTAGGAACTTCCTACTACGGGCCACGCAACTGAGGAATGGTCTACTTGCGGCAGTGATTCTAGGGCAACACGAATTTGGGTATCTTCAAAAAGCGCGTCCCTTCAAATCGTCGGCGGCCTATAGCTCCCCTAGCGTTACACAGGGTCGTAAGCGGCGGTGATCACTTACCATCAGGTGACCCATATTGCCCGCTCTCCGCTCGTTTGCCTCGTCTTTTCTAATAAAGAAAACTAGATGTGTTTTTGAGTTTGTTTTTTTTTACTTTTTTAAAATTTCATTTATAAAAAAAAAAAAAATCCTATTACATATATGATATAACGTGAAGCGTTTGGGATTTCATTTAAGTTCATTTCTAGTGTACAGTTCCGTTTCCGAACGCTTTGCAGTGGTCCTTGTTCAGAGAGAAGATTGAGGTAGTTAATACAATTATTACATAAAACTGCCGCCGATTCTTGCAGAATATACTGATTGTATCTTGCCCTTCAATGTAATGGCCCTGTGATCGCGAACTCTTCAACGAGCGTCCATCTAAGCTCGTCCTTTTTTGGCGAGAGTAGCTCGTCCCTAAAAAAAGTCCAGTCAACAGCAATAAAGTCCATTCGAAAAAAAAAATGGATTTGGATCATCGCCACCTCAGCCTTCCTTGACCAAGGACTATTGCAAAGTGTTCTGAAAATCTGGTTAATTAGCTTTTTATATTTTTTTTATTTAATATATTGAATACTATTATTATTTATAATCAACAGACGAAGAACTTGGAATATAAATGTTTTGCGATAGAAGAACACTGCACTACTAGCTATACTATTATTTTTATGAGTTTAAGACATGGTAATGTACTGTTCTTTTATTATTATTATACCATTTTATTGTTATAATATTTAACTTGTTATTCTTACATAAAAAATATTATAAAACGTGTAAATTTTTAATGTTTAATATAAATAACAATTTACGATTTTTTTTAAATGATGCTGTAATATTTTTTAGGTGATATTTACTCCCAACTCTCTTTCTTTGGCTAGACGTGTTTGCATAATGTATTAACTTAATTTCATATTCGGCAACAAAAAGTATATTTCAACAATACAGGTCATATATTACTTTTTAGGTCTTAATTGTATTGTTATAAAATATTGTTTAGATTATAAAATATCTCTATTATTTAAATTAAAGAAATATATTTTAAATAAGTATCAAATTTGTTTTTATTTTAACATCACATAATATATATTAATTAATAGGTACTTAATATTGTATTATTCTATAGAATTTTGGCCAAACGCAAGTGAAAAGCTTAATGAGATGATGTTTTCTAATGCCCAATAAAATGAACAATTGCGAAAGTCTAAACTTTTGTTCTATATAGTTTGCACAATGTAGCAAACGTGCATTTTTTTTCAATATAGTATGTGCACTTAACGTAAAGTCTTTTTTTTCGATATTTTAATATAATGTTTTTTTTTTGTAACAATTACAGCCTTTTCAACAAGTGTATTGCGAACTTGTCCAAAAATTCATTCATGAAATCTAAAGTAGATTCTTTATATTTTATAATATTACTTACGATATCATAATTTTGAATAACGATACTCCTTATCCATTTTTTCTTAGACATAACTTGAGTGATTTGAAATCTCAAGTAATAACTGTTTTTTTTATTTCAGATATCCGCCTAGAAATAATGGTCCACCGCCTGGATATCCTCCCATCGGTAAACCGGTGCCTCCGTTAATTCCTCCCCAAAACGAGCCTCCCCCAGGATATAGGGGACGTTTTGATGGCCCACCCTTTGAAGATATTCCTCCTGGCGTCGAACCACCCGTTCCCGGATTTGAAAATTCCCCATTTGAGAAACCAGGTTTTGGCATTGCTGGTCCGATGGAGCGTGACCGATTACTTCCATCTAATTTTAGGGACCCTTACCGAGCACCTTATGGTGAAGGACCCCCTGTGTATAGAGATGTTGGTGGCATACCCCCAGTTCAAAATGAAATTCCCCCTCATGTGGTTGATCATCCTCAGCGTTTTAGAGATAATTTTAGACCACCAGGGCATGCTTTTCGGGATCAAGGTCCTGTACCTTTCAGGGATGGACAATCATTTAGAGAACCAGGTCCTCAACAACCTTATCGCGATAACAATTTTAGAAATGGACCACCACCTCTATTTAGGGATAATAATTATAGAAATAATATGTTCAGAGAAGGTAATTTCCGTGATACCATGCCTCATAATTTTCGAGATGCTGGCATACCATTCAGGGCTCCTAGTGCCGAAATCAGGGACCCTAATGCTGCACCTTATAATGATCCTACCTTTAGAGATGGATACCGTGAAGAAGTTAATCCTAACCGAGATATGCGTTCTGGCTATAGGTCTAATACCCGAAATCGCCCCGGTTCTAGACGAAATCCTAATGCAGAACATGAAAGGCATAGAGATGGTAGAGATCGAGATCGTTTTAATGATAATCGAGATCAAACTGATAGAAATGAAAGATCACGAGATGTTGAGAAACGAGCTGGTTTTGAAAAAGGTCGTGAAACTAGGGAAGATCGTGTTCGGGACTACGAAAGAAATAGAGACGAGAAGGAAAGGGAAAATCGAGGCCACGATAAATCACCAGATAAAAAGTTACGGACCTCACCTAAACGTGGCCGTGAACCACGTGAAAGAAAGCGTAGTGATTCCAGAGGACGATCTCGTGATCGTGACCATAGGAGAGAAAAGAAGGATGAAAAAACTCGTGATAAATCATCAGCAGATAGGAGTCGCGAACATAAGGAAAAAGATAAGAAAATTAAAGATAGAAAGAAGAAAAAGAGAGAGAAAGAAAAGGATATAGAAAAGAAGAAAAAACGTGATAAAAAAGATAAAAAAGAAAAAGATGGTGTTAAAAAGGAAGATGATGATGCTGAAAAATCTGATGCTAAGCTAAATATTAAAGAGGAATTTAACGAAGATGCTAATGACAAAGTAAGTAATCAAACAGAACATGAAATCCAGAAACTTGATAACTCGAATGTTGAGGTCCTTAAATGCAAAGAGTCTCAAGAAGTTCAAGATGATTTATATGGTGGTGAAGAAGCTGAGGCTGTAGATAAGGAAATTATACAAAATTATGTTAAAAATGAAGAAAAGCAAGATATTGTCGAGACAAAAACTCTTGATAGTAATAAAGAAGAACCTTTTGATGGAATAGAACTTCAACCTGCTTCCGATGAACTAGAAGCTGATATTGAAGTAGCTAGTAATAATAAAGAAATGTTAGCGCCTTTACCAGCTTTATCAAAATGGGAAGTAGATGACGACAATGTGGAAAAATCTAAGGAGCCTGGTGAAATAACATCTCCTGAAGAAGAAGAAGATAGCACCAAAGTAACTTCAGAAGTATTGAAACGTGCAGAAAACGCAATTTTTGCAAAGGCAATTAATTCCTTGAGACCAATTGAAATTAAAAAAATTAGTAGCGATCGCATAAAGCTTTATGGCGATGAAGGACAACAGAAAAATTCAGTAAATAATATACAAATAACGGTACCAGTAACAGACCAGGAGCAAAGGATGATTGATATAAATGATAGGAAAAGGCGCTATTCAAAAACTCCACCTCCGCGTTTATCTGTTAAAGAAAGGCTTGGTGGAAAAGTTGATGACACCCGTAGAAGTAGGGAGCCTAGAATTGTTCAAAGTACTGTTGAAAGGGTCAAGTCTCGGTCTAAAACTCCTAAAAAGGAACAGACAAGTTACCGCCGTGTAATAGTCGAAAAGGATAGAAGTAGAAAACCGGAACAAATAAACAGAATAGAGATTTCTAAGTCAGAGCGTCACAATCCTATCGATGGGTCTAAATCTGATCAAAACTTTAACGGAAATGAATTTAAAAAAAGAGATTTTTTGAAGCCCAAGGATGAAAAAAAAATGTTCGGAGACGAAAAAAAGGTTTGTCAAGAAAAAATAAATGTTACAGAGAGAAAAAAATCTCATGAAAGGGAGAGAAAAAAATCGATATTAGACGAGGCGCACTTTGAGCCTGATTATGATGAAAACGTAGAGTCTGATAATGAAACAAAAGAGGAATCTAAGAAACGCGAAAGATCTCAGGAGACTTCACCTGTTGGCCCAAGCGATTCAAAGAAAGTTAAACTTGAGGAAACAATAAAACTGGACTTAGCAAACGTTAAAAAGAAGCCTGAATCAGATAGCGAATCTTCTAGCGATTCCGAATATTCTTCGTCATCTTCCTCGTCAGATGCTCGCAAGCGAAAGAAGAAGAAGAAGCGAAACAAAAAGAAGAAGAAACGTGCTGCAAGTGACAGCGATAGCGATTCGGACTCCAGTTCCGATGATCATAAGAAAAAGAAGAAGAAACGTAAGCATAAGAAAAAATCTAGCAAGAAGAAGAAGAAGTATAAGCATAAGTAATTAATTTATGAAGATACCTATAAAATATATACATATACGTTGTCATGTTTTGTTTGCATTCGCTTTGTAACTCTTACCCTAATATGTTGTAGGTATAATGAAATACATATGTAGGAAGGGGAATTTTATTGTTCTAAACATTTCAAATACGAGTAATCGTAATATTAGTCAGGTATTACCTAATAAACTCTAATTATAATATTTGTGTTTCATTTCTTGATACTTCTTGTTTTTTTATGTATTTAATTAATGTTGCAGGATAAATATATTTAATATATCAATATTCACATGGAATTATATTTTATACATACGAAATGAAATATAAAATGATATTTAAAATTCATGAACAAATTTATTTGCGTGTCTTAATTTCAAGGCTCATAAATATCTCTCTCTTAAAAATATGCCTAAATAATTTTGTTATACTTTTTAAAAATAAATATAATTAAACATTTTTGATTCCATTCTAAACGAAGTAGTAAAGAAACCAGTACGTAGAGCTGTAATTAACGCGACACTAAAGTATATAAAGAAAGTAGTAACGATTTCCAAACAAGTTTAGTGCCAATGGTTGCAAATATATCAGATCCGGCTTCTTAGTCGTTAATTACAACTAATAAATTTTTCATGATTATGTATCATCCAAAAGAAAACTACTATTACTACTTTTTTCCTCTGAAAACTCAAGTTGATTAAATTATATATAGAGGGTGACATTTCGCTAATTCTCATTTTATCAAATAACTTGCAAACAATAAAATAATTCAACGTGGCTTGTTAATTTGATAAAAGTTACAAAGCCGAGTTCAGTATCTGGAGGATATAAGAAATTGAAATTAGTCGAAGCATCCTCGATCATCGATTTTCAATAATCGATAGACTATAATGAATAAATTAATTTTTAACAAAAAAATACCGACTTCAACAATAAACTGAAAAGTAAAAAAATTATGTACTTTTCGAAGAAATCGGTGTCAGACTAATGCAAAAACAAACTTATTACAATACTTATTTAGAAAACGTATAATTTTTATTTAACGTAGCAGGACTCGAACCCGCGCCTCCTGGGAACCGACCAGGCGCTCCGACCACTGACACTGACTTCAAAATTATAAAATCTTTCTTTAATTATTTTTGTTTAACAAAGTCTAAATACATTTTACTTTACATTTAGTAAATTTAGTACCTACTTTTTAGTTTATTGTTTGAAGTCGGTTTTTTTTGTTAAAAAATAATTCATTTTACGATTTTAGTGATTATAGTGATGGTTAGACCTTAAAAGGATGCTTCTCAAACGAGTAGGTAATGGTTGTCCTATGTACAATTTCGTCATCACATTGTATCCTTTCCAATAAAAAAAAGAAGAAAAAGAATCATCGGAATCGGTTGGCATTAGATTGAGTTGTTCGTCTATTTGTCGCGCATATACATATCTAATGCAAATTTAACACTTATGTGATTTTCTCACAGATACCATTGTTACTGGCACAATGGACCAAAATAAAATGAGGAGAAATGAATTACTATATGAAAATATCTTGGAATAATTAATATTTTAAATATCCTTTAGTATTTATTTCGTGAGAGTTTGAATTACCAATGTAGGTGCGCAGCAAAAATCTCGCCCAGAGCGCTAGTAGTAGTGATGAAACCGGTGTGTTTAGTATTACTAGTATCGGTGGTCCTGATGTATTCTGGACTTATGCAGATGAATGTGTTTCCATTGCTTAATGATAAGTAAAAAAAAATAAGAATTTATTCTAGGAAAATGGGTTTTGGTGAGAAAAACTATCATTGTATCTTTTATATCAATTAATAAAAACAGTTATTTATTTATTAATATATTAACATTAAAGTTTTTAACTTAATTGTTATTAAGTTTGATCCTATGTCTATATCCTCCAGTTAATATTTGCCAACAATGATTAATCCGGGAAGTCCTCGTATTCAGACGCTCCATTTTAGCGTTTTCTTTAAAAATTCGCCATTCGTTTTGAACATTTGTAGGTCGAGGTCCCCAGGATGATTTCTTATGTAATGAGGTTTTTAAAATCTGTAACAATGTATTTATTATATTTGAGGAAAGTCATGGCGCAGGGGCACAAGAGTGTGACTATAAATGCGACAGGTTGTGGGTTCGAATCCCACTCGAGGAATTAAAATCTTTAATGTTTTCATTTAGAAGTGGGGAGTTGAGTGTCTTAACACTAGGTTCCCTATGCCTACCCTTCATATCTTTATATTCAATTTTGTTTATGCTAAAGAGAGATCTGGAGGGCTCTTGTGGGAGACCCAATGGCTTTAGACCTGCAAGAGGGTGTATGGATTAGATCTTTTCCCTCCGCAAATCACTAAAAAAATCTTGGCCGTAAACCAAAAAGTTTTTTGTGCTTTTGTGGACTTGGAAACTTGGTTTGATAGAGTTATGAGAACGAAATTATGGAATGTGAGCGGGCCCTTGCTGCAGGCTGATCACTTGGCCTGCGTGTGAGTAGGAATTGGCATGTCGCCTTTGCTTGACATCAATGATCAATTTATATTTGGATAGCTGTCTCCAAGTAGTGAAACAAAGTGAGTGAGACTTGAGTGTAAATTGCCTGCTGTACGCAGATGATACAGTGCTCGTGGCATCATCAGAATGCGAGTTGCAGGCATTAGTCACCACTCTGAAAGAAGGCTGAATGCGAGTAAAATAAAAATTCTGGTATTTGAAAGAAATGAAGAAATAATAGAATACATTATCAGTGTAAATGGTAAGATTAAGAAGAAAATAAGATACAAAAAGATAGTAGAGGTGGAAGATACGAGACGGCTGTGGATAGGCGTATTGCTGCCGATAATAGAATTAACAGTGCCTTAGCTGCATTGACGAGACGGCGAAACGTCAGCACAGCTGCACGTTTGGCCGTTTGTGCTACTGACAACCTGTCTCTTTCTTTGGACCATTGAGCGGTATCCATTTAAAATATATGCATGTATTTAGCGTAACCATAGCTAGCTAGCTTTAGCGTGGCCATAGCGTAAGTGAAATATGTACAATGTGTATATTATATAATTCAGTAGTATTTGAGAGTTATGCAACCTTGTGCGTTTTTGTTAGGAATAATGTCCAAAAATAAAGAAGTGGTATTATTGCTTTACTTACGTTCATAAAACCACCAACGGACTTGTTTTTATATAAAACTGTACACATAAATACAGGGACAAACAAAACTCCCGTAATCACCATGAAGTAGCCAGCGACTGAAAAATAAATTAATTTCTATACTACTAGGTGTACAAATATAATAGAACTAGCAGCCCACGCGTGGCTTCGCCCGCATGCCAATTAATACATCCAATCATTTTTCGTAATTATTAGCCGTGATTGAAGCCACTACGATCAGCAGCCTCAAGAAGATGTCATCGGCGGCAAGGTCGCCCCCTGTGGGACTCCAATCTAGGTTTGCCGCCGTAAACAGAGCGTTGAATTGATACAAAAAATA
The DNA here is from genome assembly GCA_013421005.1 of Heliconius erato x Heliconius himera. Lineage (NCBI taxonomy): Eukaryota > Metazoa > Arthropoda > Insecta > Lepidoptera > Nymphalidae > Heliconius > Heliconius erato x Heliconius himera. The sequence goes on from JAATLQ010038617.1 coordinate 12,052, forward strand.
AATTTAAAAAACCCGTAGATCCAGAGATTTTAGCGCTTAAACAAACAAACTCTTCAGATTACAGATTACGAGTAAAAAAATTAAATAAAAAAAAATTAAATCAGCTTCACGCTGTATCCCGCACACAGCAGGGTAGGCAGAGGGAACATAGTGTTAAAACACTCCGTTCCCCGCTTACCTCCGAATTCTTTTGGTACTGCGTGCTGAATAGCGGAACTCAACGCCACACTTGGCTCAACACTAGAGCGAAGAAATGGAAGTATAAATTTAAACAAATATTTAATTTCCTCGAGTGGCAATCAAACGCACAACCAGTCGCGTTTATAGTCACACTTTGTGCTACTGCGCTACGATTGGCCTCTAGACAGCACGCACTCAACACGCAATGCTAGAATTCATCGGAAAGTGGAGAACGGAGTCTTTTATTTAATACTACGTTCCCCCTGCCTTCTCTGTTGTGTGCAGGATACAGCGTATAGATGATTCAATTTAGATTTTTTTCAAATTTAAATCTTAAAAGATTTAAATTTGATTTAATCTTATAAGATTTAAATTTAATTTAATCTTATAAGATTTAAATTTGATACGTACCGTAAGCTTCTGTAGGATATTCATAATCACCAAACTCCAACGGATCAGCCGCTATTATGGCATATATAAACACTACAATCATCATAGTTGGTGTTATAATACCCCAACAGAATCGCCAATAAAATGATGTCTTAACATCTAACATGAATTCTAAGTCTAAACAGATATTTTCGACTCCTGAAACGTATTAAAATTTAAATGCTTTAAATTTTATCATCAACTCAATAGCAACACAAAGGCGAGCTGCAAATATATTTGGCTAAATTTAGATAAATGACATACACACGTAATTTGATCCATTTCAATTATTTATAATTATTAAATAAAAAAAATCAAATCAGCTTCATGCTGTATCCCGCACACAGCAGGGTAGGCCTCTACCTACCTAACCTAGCGTTAAGACACTCCGTTATCCATTTTCTGCCGAATTCTAGAGACATTGCCTGTTAAGTGGCAGAACTCAACGCCGCGCTTTACCTCGACACCAGAGCGAAGAAATGGAATGGAAATATAAATTTAAGTAAATATTTCATCTCCTCGAGTGGGGATGGAACCCACAACCAGTCGGTTTTACAGTCACACTTCGTGCCGCTGCGCCACGACTGACCTCTAATTATTATTTGCGAACAATATATTTATTTTTAGAACAGACGGAAGACATGATTTCTTCTGGTTATAGACTTAATGAGACGGCGAAACATTAGCTGTATTTTTGGCTGTACATATTGTAGTGCTGGTACCGACGCTATTATACGGCAGCGAAATGTGAATATTACAGAAGAAGAAGAATGAAAGAAAACTGTGGAGATACAATCTCTTCCTAGGATATGCGGAGTCAGCTTAGCTGATCGAATTCGTAGTAGTAAAGAGGATGTCATGATGAGAATGAAGAAGAACGTGCTGTGGTAGTTTGATGATGAACGAGTGATGAAAAAATTGATTATGACAAAAAAGATTTATGTAGCATGTATTAGTAGTGAGAGAGGCCGCTGCCTCTCTCTTATCATTCACTCTCTCTTAGACATCGGTTGACTTTTAGTAACACGATATCGATGATATTGGAGGAAGGTCAAAAAGCTTGAGGACTCTCTAGAGAGCATGTATGAAGAGGTTGATGACAGTGGACGAGGTGAAAGAAATGTGCAGAGACACTAGCTTTCGGCGCCCAGCCGCCACGTACTCGCTAGGAATAAAACGTGAAGCTAAAACAATAAAAATAATATATTTATTATTACCATAAATCCAAACCACGCCTGCTACTTCTAAAATACCACAAAAAAGAATCAGAAATGTCCCACCAAAATAATCGGTGAGCTCTAAAATATATTGACCACCCTGAAATAAAAAAAAAACATTTTTATTGTTTTATTCACTTAGTTTAAAAAGGGAACACATGTTTTTAAGATAGAATGACTAAATAATTAAAGAGAAAATCCAGTCAAGTACTTGTCGGACTAGCCAAAAATGGGTTCCGTACTAATTTTAGGATTGTAAATCAAACGGAAAGTACAACTTATAAAAGTTGGCAAACTTCAGTTTGTCGCCGCTCAGCAGGCAATGCTTCAGCTCTGCCTACCCTGCTACAATGTACGGGATACAGCGTGAAGATATATATATTTTACATAATTACTTACAGGCGTAACATATATAAGACCAACTGCGAAGCCTACTGTGCAAGAAAACGCTGAAAGGAAAATGGTTTTCACACGAGGAAATGCATCAAGAAGAATTGTATTGACTGCTGAGAGTAAAGCTACAGCAGAACCAATCCCAAGCACTATCATCATCAAGAAGAATAGAATTGAAAACGCCTGAAATTTATATATTTACAATAATAGACAAACTTATGCATATAATCAATCTTCGTTAAAATGGACACCGCGATCGTCAAGCAATTGTGGCTCTTCATATCAAACATAAGAAATTTATGTTAGTGTAGTAATAACAAAAAAAAATTGTAGCCTCGTATAGGCCATAATGATTTATCGGGACCCGTACTGTGCTTGAGATGACTCTACAATGTACATGAAATTAAAAAAATATATACAGTAGTGTTCCTTAAGCCTTGCTAGATAAAAAATGTTGATCTATTTGTTTAGTTACTCTAAATTGGCGGAAAGTGGAAAATTGATGACTAAGCCAGGCAAGAGCAAAAATATTTGTACAAGTAAAAATAAAATTTAACAATTTATTATAATTTATATATACGAGTACCTGGGATTTATATTTACCTGGGGTTGGAAAGTTTTAGCGTTAGCATCAGGATACGAAACAAAAGCAAGTCCAGTGCCACCAGTTCCAACTACGTCACCCACTTCTTGGTTCAATATATACGCTAGATTACCCAGAATACCGAAAATTGTAATACCAGATAGTAAACTTGTAAATGTGTCCAAAGTGGTGACGATCATGGCATCTCTGTAAAATAAATATTATAGCAAAATTATCTTTCTCTAATTTATATTATTTATGTTGTTAGCAATTTATGTACTAAAATTTGTATAAATTTCTGCTACATTATTTGGAAAAACAGAATGGTATTTATTAAAAAATCTTCTCATTTGGCAAGAGAGTTTACGATTTATTAAAGAAGTTTTAACAAGTACATAAGAATCTCGATATAGCTTGATGAGAACCTACGATATATGGCTTAGTGGTCAGAGCGCTTGGAAGGTTTCCAAGCAGCGCCGATTAAAATAACGTTTATAAAATTTCAAAGATAAGTATTATAGAAATTCTACGTTATGTAATTATAATATACTAGCGGTCTTCTGCATTTACCAAAAGATAAACAATATAAATTATATAATCAATTTAATTTATAAATTGAATAATTTTGAGAAATTGCTAGCACTACATGTCTTGGCATGGCATGGCTTACGAGGATGAAATTGGCGGCAAGGGCGCCTCCTGCAAGACTCCTGCCTACGCCTGCGGTTCAAATTACACTATAAAAGCATTTCTTCATAAAATTTTCTTGATGATGGAGTAACTTTCGCTCGTAAGTTTCAATATCTTTATAAATTTAAAAACGTTGAAATGTCACCTTGCAATTTTCAATTGTTTTTTTTTAGCATAAAATGCCTCATTGTGACTTGTTTATAAGACTTTTCAATATTTGTGCAGCGCACGAGCTTAAAACAATTCGATGGCTTTCATTATTATTTTTGGTACTTCCACGTGATTTTGAGATAAATTTTGTTAACAGATGGACAACAAAGTTCATTATTATTGTTATTTCGGTATTTAAGGCTAACTAAGGCTTACATCATGTGTTGTGTGGGCAAATGTTATATAGCCTATAGCACTTCTGAAGAATGCAGCTTTCATACAAAAGAAAAAAAAGTAAATCGGACCACTACATCCAGAGGTCTTAGCGTTTAAACAAACAAACAACCCTTCCACTTCATTATATTAGTATACATAGTATAGATGAAAAAAATATCACTGTACCTGTAGATATTTTGGCGAAAATTATTGTAAGATGAGAACATAATTAGCGGTCCTGTGCATACTGAAAGCGAAAAGAAAACTTGCGTAACGGCTGCATACCACACCTGATAAAAACAAATATGTATCTTTAATATGTCACTAAATAGATTAGAAGATATTTTTTCCGTGCTACAATGGTTCATAGACGTGAATATTTCGTATTAATTTCAGCTTGATACCTCCACGTGATTTCGAGATAAATTTTATTGACAGATGGATAACAAATTGATCCTAGAAGAGTTCTATTTCTTTTTGGTACAGAATAACTTAAAAAATATTTTACTTAATTTTAGCTAACCAAGGTAATCCGTTCTCTGTTCCATCAAAAAAATTGCATGTTGCGATTTTCATTTTTCATAAAAATTTGGGTCTTTTATAGCTCTACGCTCTTCAAAATCAAAAAGGTCTAGCTTAAATAACCACTCAATAAAACATGTGTTAACCAATATTTGTCAATTAGTTCCAAAGGTCTGATTTAAAAAAACTTAGATTTTCAATTTTCCTTCAAAGCAGAGTAGACACGCAGAACCTAATGTTAAGACACTCCGCTTTCTGAACTGTCTACCCAAATTCAAAGTGTTGTGTGTTATGGCACTTAATGCTACGCTTTTGCCTTAACCAGGGCCAGAAAATAAAAATAAATGAATTCCTCCGAGATCAAACCCACAACCATTCTCTTTACAGTCATAAAGTTACCTTAAGACTGGCCAATGCTTCCCATTGAGGCGTCAAGAAGAATAAAATACCATTTCCACATCCAGGTAATAGTGATGTACTAAAAAATAAATATTGTTTATATTTAATTAATAATTCATTATTCTTCTCTTAGTTTTTATATATAGAAGTATATACATAAAATATATGGGATATTTTACCTGATGAGAAGAATAATCATAACAACGTAAGGGAAAAGAGCTAAAAAATATGACGCTTTTCCTGAACTTTTAATACCTCTTGAAACTATTAGAAAAATTATGAACCACGCTCCAAATAAGCATAACACCAAATACCACACGGGCAATCCTGAGAATCAGTATAAGCAATAATATGAATATTATATAACAAATTAACTATTTAATTGAAAATATTAAATCAAAATCAGCTTCACGCTGTATCCCGCACACAGCAGGGTAGGCAGAGGGAACCTAGTGTTAAGACACTCCGTTCCCCACTTTCTGCCGAATTCTGGAGGCGTTGCGTGTTGAGTGGCAGAACTCAACGCCGCGCTTAACCTCGACACCAGAGCGAAGAAATGGAAATATAAATTTAAGTAAATATTTCATCTCCTCGAGTGGGATCGAACCCACAACCAGTCGGTTTTACAGTCACACCTCGTGCCACTGCGCCACCACTGGCCTCTTGAAAATATCATATATTTATTATAAAACTTACCAAGACCAACATCAATTTCATCACTTAATTGTAGAACTGTTTTACTACGATAAAAAAAAATTATTATAAGTTGTTTGTATGATTATCTATTTCTAAATAAAGTGTTAATATAAATATACATATCTTACGTAAAATATAATTCTGCGCTGGTGGTTAAGTTTTCTGATAAGACTATATCTTTAGTTAAACCCGATGGAACACAATTTTTCCATTCAGGATCACAAAAAGCCCACGGCAAAGTAGATTGAAAGCTCATGGCGAAATAAAATATACATAATGCAATAATTGGTACGTAGTACGATAAAATATAGCTACAGCCCAAAGACTGGGCGTAGCCTATACCTGAAACATGTAAATTTATAAGTTTCTTTTTTTATATAATTAAATATAGATATATTGTCATTTTATTGAATTCATTGTGTGGATGCCAAAGCCAGCCGTTGAGGACTTTGGAATGGTATGTCGGACTTGCGGATCAAGTTATAAATAATCTATGTGTACTGTGAGATTTAACTTCTATATTTTTTAATTGGTAGGCAGGCAATAAATTACGAATGAGGTTCAATAACAAACATAATTGAGGATATCAGATTGCTACAGAACTTTAGTTTCTACTCAGTTATATGACTAGAAGAAGGTGACCGTGCGAGCTCGTGGTACGTAGCTGAATATGATGCATCAATAATAATAATCTCCTCTTTTTTTTTTAAATCAACTAAAAGGTCAAATATTTATTCACTCTCAGATACATTATATTATAACAAGGACAAACATACATGAGCTTGTCAACTATATTCATATACATATTTATAAAACCCGTAATGAGTAACAACATCTTCATCTTAATATATAATTTTAGTTCATCATTCAATTACCTTTCAAACCAGGTGCAAGTGCCCATACTTTGACTGCATTCCTTGAGCTAAATTGGCCTAAATAACACTCGAGATAATACATTGGTTTCCCTATAAAAAATAGTACTATAATATAAGGTATAAGGAAAGCTCCACCTCCGTTCCTGTAAGCGGTGAAAGGAAATCGCCAAACGTTTCCGAGACCAACAGACGTAGCGATACAAGACATAAGAAATTCAATTTGGTTTCCCCAAACAGCTCTTTGAGGTTGGTCATCTTCTAAATCTTTAGAATTCTAGAAATATAAATTTACAAAGATACAACAAATGTTGAGTTCACATACTAATTTAATTGATTGCAATCATTTACAGTATTTTCCATTAAAAAAAGGTACACGAAGCTTTACCAAATTAATTTTATCTGGAACTTGATTAGAAGATTCAGAATTTTCGAACGCAGCATTCACTTTTCCAGCTTGATTATGAAGTTCGTTGTTCATCTCCTAGGTAATAGATAATTTAAGTGCAAGGTACTTAATTTCAACATCTTTACAGTAATAGAGCTCGGTCGATTTTATTGTTTGTAAGCGCGTTTGTTCACGCTAATCTCAAAAACGGCTTAACCGATTTAAGTGCACTTTTGTATTTTAGCAAACTTTCCATAACATTTAGTATTTTTTTAATCGGTTCATAAATAAAAATGAAAAGTAAAATGAGATTCACTATGTATCCCGTATATAGCAGGGTCGGCAGAGGGAACCTAGTGTTTAGATACTTCGTTTCCCACTTTCTGCCGAATTTTTCGATGCATAGCGTGTTGGGTGGCGGAACTCAACGCCGGGCTATTTGGTGCCAGAGATAATAAAATTAAACAAGAATAATATTATAGTTGATATACAACAAAGTCGGTCCATATCGTTTGATGGTTTAAAAGGGTGGTCCGTATTTACTGAATAGTCCAAATTACCTAATATACCTTATCCCTTATACCCTGTTCTCTATATTCTATGGAAATGCATTGATATGTGCAGTTTACTGTTCTTTATTATGTAAAATTAAGTGACGTCGTAAATTCGTGATTCTAAACATCAATGGAATACATGTACACTTTTGTGTTATCTAATGACTGTATTTATATAAACATAAAGAACACGTGCAAGTCATATATTATTGTCCACTCCTGTCATGTTAAATGAAGACAAAATTATTGTTAGAAGCTGCAACTGAACGTTACTTTAACCAATGTTTTTTATTCTTTCACCTTCAAAAAATTTTTTTTTCGCTACAACCCTTGAATGCTTTTGGAAAGAACTTGCTTATTTAAAAATTATTTTTGTTTCCATATTATTTCCAAGATTTATAAGCCGATACTTTTGAAACTTTACATTAAAATTAAAAGACCTACTGACAGACTGAACAGTCTTGCTGTATTTCACAATTTTCTTCAAAAATCCGATTTTTTTCCAAAAAATCACAAATTTTTACCGACATTTAGCCGACATACATGGGAGTGAATTAGATAGATTCTGAGGTCTTCTACCCATAGACAACCGTTTTTCCGTCGATCGCGTTACAGCCTTTATATAACAAAAATAGAATCACGAGGCTACTTCATTTATATTAAATTCTATACAATGAACGCATACATATAGATAACTAAAAATCAAAATCATAAGGTAATCTAAGCATATAATTTAAACCATAATTCTTTTTACAATTTAATATAAAACTTGACTTACCTTGACCCTTGCTTCTTCCTTAAATATACTTAAGATTTGAAATAGAAATTTAAATATCTTACCTTTCTGTTATTTTATGACTTTATAAAAGGGTTCACTATTACTTTACTGTAAGTAAAATTTGTATAGGTAGATGCTAACTACACAACGCGAAGGTACACATAACTTTGAAAGAAAGCGACGTGGCTCTTAAATGATTTATAGTAACTCTTATCCCATGAAATAAGAGCCAAGTTAAATGTTAAGTAATGAGTCGTACTCGATTGAGAGATCGATTCCCAATCGACTTCCCAGATCTATATGGGAGTAGAGTTCTGTGTTCACTCGGGATAAAATTAAGCTATAAGTTTCACTCGACAATATTTTATTTACACAGGTAATATATTTACAAGTTTGTGTATTTCCAAGTAAGAATAGCCAAGTCACATTTAGATTATAATTACTTTTTCTTAAGAAATGATTACTATTAATCATTAAAACTTTGTGATTTTTAAAATCAGCTTCACGTTGTATCCCGCACACAGTAGGATACTAACATAGTGTTAAGATATTCCGTTCCCCAGTTTCCGATAAGTTCTGGAGGCATTGGAACTCAACGCCGCGCTTTGCCTCGATACCAGAGCGAAGAAATGAAAATATAAATGTAAATAAATATTCCATCTCCTCGAGTGGGGATCGAACCCACAACCAGTCGATTTTGCAGTCACACTTTGTGCCCCTGCGCCATGACTGGCTTCATTTTTAAAGTTACTTTATTTTCCTATCTTCTATGATCGAATTTTTATAATTAGCTTTCTTTTATTTTGTTGATAGTAATTATCAATAAGATCAGTTTTCAGATTTTATCCTATATAAATATATAGGTCTCCTAGAAGTGGTTTTGGTTTTTAATGAGAAAGTGAGTCAGTAACAAAAACGCCCGTTGGAAGGATTGAAAAGTATCTTAAAATAGTTTGTGTAAAATACGCTTTCCAATTTTTTTACTTATCTGGACACGCTGGCGCGTGTCTAGATCGAGTATTTGATACGCTTCGTTATTTGGTTTTGTTCATGACATGTATTTTGAATATTAGGTTTATTATAATATATAGTAAGGGCGGATGTAATAAAATGCGATGAAATTGAAGTTTTTATTTTTTCAATCTGCATAATAGCGGGGAAACCCGTTTACGAGCTTCTCGTGATGGAGAAACCGGTGCACACCGACACTTTTAGCCGACCACGCCAATGTTGCGCCCGGGGCATTAAGCCGCTTTGTGGGGGCCCATCTAGTGGGAGGCGAGTCACCAAAAGGCACCGTCCGCCAACAATTCCATTTGGGACGTTGAAAAAGTGGATTTTCGTTAGTCTCCTTCAATGGCCTAGTTCCCATCCATCCTAATTTATTTCATTTGCCATAATCAAAATTTAGTTTTTCATATTTTCCATAGTTCCTACGCATTATCCTGTGACCATCTCTGGGCAAATATGGACCTGTAGTTATTCAGAGATAGATCTCGGATAGTAATGTCGCAGTATTTTTTTTTACATTTTCTGAGAGGCCTATCGTGTTGGATACAGGCAAGCCTTTCAAAGGACCGGATTTCTTTGAACCCGAGAATTATGAAAGATAAACATTATAAACTATACAGAATAGTATGGTGCCCACCCCAGAAATTTTACTTACAACTAAATTTGACCCGAACATATCTATTCAAAGTTAAAATCCAGGCCCACCCCCAGAAAATATCTCTAGTTACCCTAATCCACATAAGGTAAATGTAAAATAAGTAGTAATAAGTGTACAAGCAGGTAAACAGACAGATAAAAATTTGACAAATCATATTAGTTATTTTAAGCCCCCTGCATTTTTGTACAAATATAATCAATGTATAGACACATTTTTTTACTATTTTTTTATAGTACAGACTAGTGACTGCCCGTAAATTCGTTACCATGGACTTTATGAGTCTTGCCATGGTACTTCCATATACTCGTAATTGATATTTCAGTTAAAAAAAATATTGGAAATATTGGACGGATTATAATGAAATTTCTTAATTATATACCTGTCTAATGATGATGACTGAGGCCAGTCGTGGAGCAGCGGCACGAGGTGTGACTGTAAAACCGACTGGTTGTGGGTTCGATCCCCACTCGAGGAGATGAAATATTTACTTAGTTATTTAAATTTATATTTCCATTTCGCTCTGGTGTCGAGGTTAAGTGCGGCGTTGAGTTCTGCCACTCAACACGCAATGCCTTCAGAATTCGGCAGAAAGTGGGGAACGGAATGTCTTAACATTAGGTTCCTTCTGCCTACCCTGCTGTGTGCGGGATACGGCGTGAAGCTGATTTTTTATATACCTGTCTAATAATAACTACTAGGCTTGGGCAGGATGCAGGTTATATTTGATTTTAGGGGCTAGCACATCTGATGTAGAGCCACAGTGGTCTAGTTAAATTACTTTTACTTAAGTAAAAGGAAAAGCATTCTTAACAAAAAATGTTGAGCGTGATGAGCATTTTCCATTGACATATAAAAATTAAAAATCTGATGTACCTGATGAAGAACTAAAATAATCTGGTTAAATCAAAGAACTATTAAAATAATTAATTGAAAATTAAGTGTGGGTCTAAAATGTGTCATTATTTTAGATGGGTAACACCGCTTACTGTTAAAAATTGTAGTGAAAACAATTTCGTTAAAGTTTTAACTTTAAATAAAGTTAAATTATTGCATTATGTATTGTTTATTTTATTCTTCCTTTAAAATCTGCATATACATAACATTGCAATTTTGTAAAACATTATTAACTGTTAATTCGGCGGAAAGTGGGAACCCTCTGCCTTCCTTGCCGTGTGCGGGATACATATATGTGGGATATAGCGTGAAGCTGATTTTTTGTTTTTTTTTAGTTAACAGTGTTATTACACTTTTTTGCTGTATATGTATGTATTATGATTGGCTACTCGATACAATAAGTTTACATGTTTAGTGTACATTTCATGAAGATATATTTGATAGATATCCAGAAATTTAAATTTGAACCTTGAATATTAAGAGTTAATTAACTGTGTGTGATTATCAGTAAGGGTTTACGACAAAAAAATTGTTGGGCAACACACCATTTTCTTTATTTCTTCCTCTACCTTCTTTTAAAAAGGCCAGCGCTGCTTTCCTATGCTTATTCGGATAGATCAATTATTTAATTTATTAACACATTCTCTAAATAATAGGCAAAATTCAATAATGAAATTAATTTCTATATCGTAAAACATAAATGTGAAATGAGAGGCAGGTTAAATGTTACTAAGCAAGCATTGCGTCGTTCTCGACTTCGGCGACAAAAGAATGGCAGTTCTATATGGGTGCCGAGTTTTGTGTTCACACGGCCAAAATTTCATACAAGTAGATATTTTTTTTTACTCGTTATAGAGGGCTCGCAAGTAGCTAAAAATGGTTCGTGTTAAATACACATTGTGCGTTCCAACTTTTTAACTTGACTAGACGCTGGCGCGTGTCTAAATAGACACGGTGACTAAATATGGTATGCGTAATAAGGAATTATAATAGGTATGAAATAATGCTTCAAAGTTACAATAAATTACTTATGTATACTAATACACTAGTTTTTGTTTCGTTAAAATTACCCAAGTAGTTATGATTTTACAGGCATTTGAAGTTTGCGAAAATTCCGAGTGCCGGTCACAGTCACAGTAGAGTAGAAGTACAGAAGAGCGCGAACTGCGAGTGAAAGAGCTGAGCGAACGAGCGTTGGAATATGACGTCACGCGCGACCAGCACGGCCCGGCGGAATCTCACGTAGCGCGCTTACTTTAAAGTACAATATCTCAAAAACTAATTGACGTATGAAAATAATTCTTTCACATGTATTTTTTTGTTTTTAAAAGACAATATGAAGAGCTAGAATTTAAATTTAGTGAACATTTCTTATTGTGTTGTGTTGAAGTAACATTATCTATACTTTTAATAAATCTGTAGAAAAGTCGTTTCTGTACATTGAAAATATTTAAAAAAAAAAATAGCCAGGATGTTAAAGGATAATTAACAGAATCCATTTCCAACATTTTTGGATTTTTTGTCTGTTTGTCTGTTTATCTGTTTGTCTGTTTATGTCAACACATATCACGTAAAAAGTACACAATACATTTAAGCAACTTTTATACATAAAAATTACAAATAAATCAAGGTAGGTTTTAGTGTTTATTTCATTGTAATCGCTTCACTCTATCAAAAGATATAAGTATTTAAGTTTTCAGGACCTTAACATTTGAGATAGTAAAAAATCGATACAAGTAACGCTATCTATTGACAAAAATAGTAGGTACTAACGAATCTTGATACTCTCTTTCATACGCGTAACGCTACCACTAATTGCGATGGGATCTTAAATAGATGGCGCTGTGCATAAAAAAAATATAGTTTGGAAAGGTTACCGCTACACTCTATCAAAAAATAATGTACTTGTTTTAAAGATAAGATGTACTAAGTTTTAAAGATATTTATATTTGAAAAAAAAGAAACATACGCAATGATATCTATTGACTACACATGATAATGAATGTTGATAACGCATAAAACATATTGTTGAGTTATTATTTGCTAAACGTTAATTACGTCATGTAAGTGTAATCTATACTTATAATAAATTTAACATAAACATAGTAGTATTTTTCTAACAATGTTTGAATGGTTGCAGTTCAATTGTAAGTCCAACAGATGGCGCTGTGTATAAAACGTCGTTTTCTGAATCGCGCTGGCAAGATTCTGGGCAAAAGAATGACTTTAGAAACGTCTTATTTATATGACTATTGATAAATTTACGTATTTTTAAAGTACAATTGTTCATAGTACTAACTACAAAGTAAACTAAATTAAATTGTTGGTGAAGATTACCTTCGTAACAGTCTAGCTTAATTCGTAATTATTTAACAAAGTGATAAAGAATGACTTAATATTTAAAGAAATATTTTGAATAGGCTCTTCAGTCCGTTCGTTCGTTTATGTTATAAATATTTTTTTAAGAAACGTATAAAAAAAATCACTTTTGGGAGCAACCTCTAAAAAATTGTGTCTCAAGAAAAAAATGCTCTGACACTGTTTATAAAAATATCCCGCAGTACATTACAGATATAGGAAAATTCCAAAATTGTTTTTCAAAAATTGAATACTTACTGTATTTGAAGTTTTAATCTGTACTTAATTTGATACAAAATGACAACTTAATTAGTTATTCTTTTGGTGTATCTCCATTCATGAAACTGGTACGAAACTCTCGGGGCATGAGTACGACTTGAACGTGACCGAAAATGTTGATTATTTTATAGATTATATAAAAATGCCTAAAAACGTGCTTTCTATGTATATTCTGTATATCAATTATATATTTAACTAATAATATATGTTACTAATTTAAAAACTGTACGGAGCTAGATAAGTTATTTTACAAATAATATCGTGAGTACTTATCCAAATCAATTAATTAATAGTTAAGACTGTTTGTAATATCTATATTTCTTAAATGAATAATCATGTAATTTAAGCGGGCAAAACCGCGAGCAGGCCGCTAGTTTATAATCTCTATATATAATAAGACAGTAAAAATATTTTGTCTGTACATTTAGTAATTTTGACTGAAATGGATAGAGGGACACTTAAAAATAATAATAGAAAGCAAAAAGATTTTTTTTTAATTTCTTGTCTGTCTGTCTGTCTGTCGACATAATTTGTCCGCATTTTTCTCTGAAAGTACTGAACCGATTTACTTGAAAATTTCACTAATTGCTTTGTTTTAACTTAACTTAAATACTAAAGTTTTAGTTTAGTTCATCAAAATCGGTTCATTAAAAAAAAAGTTATCGTCATTTGAAAGAAGTCGTAATTCATTCAACACAGAGATAAAGAACGATCTTGAAAGAAATATCAAGTAAATACAAAGATTTTTTGGTTGGTTCGTTCATATAATATATGTAACTAATTTAAAAACTGTACAGGAGTTAATATGTAATTATTACAGTTATTTTACAAAGAATATTATGAATCCTTCAAATCAATAATTTAACATTTAAGGCTGTTTCTGAATGAGTAAATTAAATTTTTCACTGACATCAGCACATTTAACAGAGTATATTATATAGGTAAAAAGAACATAAAGTTACAAAAATATATATGTGTAATAAATAATTAGCTTTATGTATATTTTATAAATATTAAATATCAACAATGGTCGTATTTTTTTTTAAAACAATCAAAAATTCTTTGACGATAATATCGTAAAAAAATCATATTAGAAGTCATTATAGTTGTCAATCAATTCTGCTTATTAAATCAATAATCATGTATTTTAAGCGGGCGAAGCCGTGGGCGAGCCGCTAGTAAAAAATAAGACTTAAAAATTATTGATTTTATTGAGTATAACAATTCAACGCATATTTATACAAATAAATACAGGTCAATTCATAACCAGATCTAGATCAATTAAGTATATTACAATTAAGTATAGTACACTAATGTTTTCTAACACTATTATATGTGAAATAATAGAAATATATTTACATTTTATAATTACTTTCCACGTCTATATGATCCACATAAAACCATCCATGCATGACTAAACCAATTCCTTTGTACCTTAAGGCGGTCGCTCTTAGCATCTTGCTTGAAGAGCAGCCATTCCCTACGATTAACAGCGTTAAGTGGTCCCCAATTTGATTTCTTATTTACGCTCTTCTTAATGATCTAAAAATAAAAAAAAATAGACTTAACAAAAGTTTTTTTAAGTCTTTTAGGAAAGACTGTTAAGAATAATGGTAGTTGATCTCTATCTTCTTCCTACTTCTGAGATTCTTTACATTATATATGTAAAATATTTTTTTGCACTCACTATTGGTATTTCTGCTAATTAATAATTAGTTTTAACTTTTTAAGCGGTTCTTCAAATATGATAAGAAAATCAACATTTTAATTTTACTTACATCGACTATATTACCAGCAGACCTATTTTTGATGACAGTTGTGAACATAAAAAGTACAAAGAAAAACACTGCTAATGCCAACATCAAATATCCAGCAACTGCAAAAAAAAGGAAACATATATCAACAAGTATCCTTAAATCAGTAGGTACTTATTTTTTTTTATCAGCGTCAGACTGTATTCTGCATACAGCAAGGTAGGCAGAGGGAACCTAGTAGAGTTAAGACACTTTGTTCCCTCCTCTCCACCAGAACGAAAAAATGAAAATATACAATAATTTAATAATATAGTGCGCCTAGTGTAACAGTACTAGTACTTTATTACATTAGTACTAGTAGTAATGTAATAAAGTAGGTACTTTATGTATGTTAACGTCAAAATCATACGTCACATGGAGTATGCCAACGTATGGAGTATGTCTGCGATTTCAAAATAACCGTATTTTTTTAAGTGTAGGCGTATAAATATA
Source organism: Heliconius erato x Heliconius himera (assembly GCA_013421005.1). NCBI lineage: Eukaryota > Metazoa > Arthropoda > Insecta > Lepidoptera > Nymphalidae > Heliconius > Heliconius erato x Heliconius himera. The sequence goes on from JAATLQ010038617.1 coordinate 27,565, forward strand.
TAGTTATTTGTTACACGATACTAAAACATAAACAATTTTTAAATTTGTGTCTGTATTTTTGTCCGGGCTAATTTCCAGAACAACTAAACCGATTTTTATGGGACTTTCACTGTCCGTTAGAGCCGGTTATGGAGCAACATATAAATACTTTTTATCCCGGCATTAAACTCGGAAAAACGAGTTCATCTTGGAATCCGAGATGTAACGGATGAATTCCAAGAGTATCGTCTGACATGGTATGTCGAAAGGTAGTACCTTACTCTCTTTGTACCTGAAGTTAGAAGGACGTAAAAGGAAACGATAGCTGGCTTTCGTGATGCAGGACATGATAGCCATCTATCGAGAAGGTTGAAGACCGAGTAAATTGAGTCAACAGGTAAACCCTGGCAACAAAAGCCGGGACTAATACCAAATAGAAAGATACTATATACTAAATCAAAAAGAAGCGGATGAAGCCACGCTAGAGCCGGTAGTTAGAAAATAAAATAATATCATAATTACCATACGCTGCCTGAGGGAACACATAATCACCGAACTCTAATGCTTCACCAGCTATAAGTGCGTAGAAGAATACTACTGTCATCATAGCAGGAGTGATGATACCCCAACAGAAACGCCAGTATACAGACGTCTTTATGTTCAACATGTATTCTAAGTCCAAGCATATATTCTCTACGCCTGAAATGAAATAATATATATTAAATAAATAAATAGCTTTTACTATGATATTTCTAAGTGATCAGAGAAAAAATATAAAAGAAATAATAATTAAATAATTACCATAAAGATAAAACACTCCAATAATTTCAGCAATACCGCAGAACAGGATTACAAAAGTTCCACCATAGAAGTCAGTGATTGTTAAAACATATTGACCACCCTGTTTGAAAATTTTAAAATAATGAAATCATTAAGTTATAACATATAATATAACAGAATCACAAGATTTGACAATAATTAATACAATAAGTTTCTAATATAACATCAGTTTACTTACAGGTGTAATGTATACGAGACCAGAAGCAAAACCGATAGTACAAGAGATCGCCGAAATATATATTGTTTTTACTTTAGGGAAAGAATCAAGAAGAACAGTGTTGACTGCGGTGATGAGAGCTACAGCTGATCCTATTCCGAGAACCATCATCATAATGAAGAAAAGTACTGAGAATAGCTGAAATTAAGCAAAAAAATATTATAAAAAATATAATTATATATGTATGTTTAACTAAGTTTTTATTATCGATAAGGTACCTGAGGTTGAAAGGTCTTGGCAATAGCATCAGGGTAAGAAATGAAAGCCAATCCTGTACCACCAGTACCGATTACACTTCCCACCGGTTGATCTAGTACGTAAGCCAGATTACCTAGAATGCCGAAAATGGTGATACCAGAGAGCAAACTAGTGAATGTGTCCAAAGTGGTGACAATCATAGCGTCTCTGTTAATAAAAACAAAAGTATTAGAAAAGTAAACGTAATGGAAACATTTTATTGATTAATTAATGGAAACATGTATATTTTAATTATTTTTTTAACTTCACGCTGTATCCCGCACACAGCAGGGTAGGTAGAGGGAACCTAATGTTAAGGTACTCCGTTCCCCACTTTCTGCTGAATTCTGGAGGCATTGCGTGTTGAGTGGCAGAACTCAACGCCGCACTTAACCTCGACACCTGAGCGAAGAAATGGAAATATAAATTTAAGTAAATATTTCATCTCTTCGAGTGGGGATCGAACCCACAACCAGTCGGTTTTACAGTCACACCTCGTGCCGCTGCGCCACGACTGGCCTCTAAAAACTTTTAAGTACAAAAAATATCAGTAATAATTTATAAAAATATATTTTTTTGGAATAGTAAAGGCTGTGGCGCGTCCTACTCACCTGTAGGCATTTTGCCTGAAACCGTTGTATGAAGAGAACATAATCAGTGGTCCGGTACATATACTTAGAGAAAAGAACACTTGCGTGATTGCGCTGTACCACACCTGCGAATAACATAGGTTTTTTTATAAACAAATGATAAAAATAAGAAAAGAGATCAAATAATCCATCATTAGTTATAATTTTAATAATTAATATAATATTAACAATAATTACTAAAATGTATTAATAATATAGTCGAGGTAAAGCGCGGCATTGAGTTCTGCCACACAACACGCAATGCCTCCAGAATTCGGCAGAAAGTGGGAAACGGAGTGTCTTAACACTAGGTTCCCTCTGCCTACCCTGCTGTGTGCGGGATACAGCGTGAAGCTAATTTAATTTTTTTTTTAATTTTTATTAATAATACATTAAATAAATAAATAAAAAATATTTATTGCCCTGAAAAACATATAGACGCTGGTTTCAATTTGCTAAGGCAAAATGCGGTCTCAACTAATGATGCTTGAAATTCGTATCTCAAGCATCTCTGTTTTTCAAACCTTAAAAACTTGTTCTCTGAGATGTTGCAAATGAGAGAGGATAACAATTCTTCCAAGTTACTCTTCAGAATTTAAATGCTAATTGTGTGTTTGTGTATGTCTATATGTGTGTGCCTGATAAGTGCATATGTGTTCGTTGCGTCCTCAAAAAAAATATAATTAAAATAAAATGACCTATAAAAAATATAATTAAAGTAAAATTACTATTAACGATTTGCTTAATCTACTGTGCTTGTATGTTGTTTATAAAAAACTTACGTTAAGATCAGCCAATTTATCCCATTGTGGTGTCAAGAAAAACAGGATACCGGTTCCAGATCCAGGAAGAAGAACGGTACTGAAAAGTTAGTAGTAGTAAGGTAATGATGATTAATATCTTTATACAGGGTGGAAGTGTAAGCACCACTTTAAATGAAACCACAGTTTTAACTACTCTATAAAAGACTAATATAAATCAGAAAAAAATAAATTTCCAAACATGAAAAAGTTATTTTTTCAAATAAAATAAATAATAAAATTGTCATTTTAAAATAAAACGCCATTTGTAAGGACGACGCACGCACACATAAACCTATCAAAATAGCACCGCCGCATACGGCTCATCCCGAAATCGAGTCGTAGGTATTGGCGATAAAGTTCAAAGTTGTTTAACCTTTAGTAGTATTTTTGTAGTAGTAAGTGTTTATGTTATTGGGATCTATACGTAATCGCGTCACACAAAATACAGGTATGGATAAAAATCGTGAAATGAAAAAAAATCTTTCGTCCAAACTGTTGAGTCGTCCATCTTGATTTATTTCTTTAGGTATAGGTTTGAGATATTTTACCCTATATGCTGTTTCCGTAAAAGGAGCGCTGTCTCTTCCACCCTGTATAATGACATTATACTTTGAATATCTTTAAATAACTTTTGTTAAGTAGACTGTCTGTTGCAATCTTGATGAATCACATCACAGTAATCTCTACTAATCAATATTATATTAAGCATAAGGTAGGTAGGTACATCAAATATTAAAATTTATTATTACCTAATTAAAAGTATAATCATAATAACGTAAGGGAAGATGGCCAAAAAATACGATGCTTTGCCAGAACTTTTAATGCCTCTTGAAATAATGATGAAAATCATCACCCACGCGGCGAATAAACAGAGAGTCAAGTACCAAATAGGTAATCCTGTGGAAATAAACAATATTATAAAAAAATATATCAATAGAAATATAAAAAATATTTTACCTTTTTGTTTTTGAAATATAAAAATATTGGTGTTTCGGTCTTAAACTAAGTATATTTGTCAAACTTATCGATACTAATTTGATCAGGCAAGCTTGGAAACTCATGAAATCGGTTTTGACCAATCATAGTTCAATTTGCTATTACAATGTATATATTTTTTTTTATTTCAATGTTTTTTTAATAGTGTCTTAATTAAAACAAAAAAATGTTACAAAAATTAGCTTAGCATTTTCAGAACACAAAAAAAATGATATCAATAATAATCAACAAGGATCATTTAATATCGCAGAAACTACAAATTAGTAGTTATCGTTCAGACGTAACTGTGCCGTACTATGGAAAAAAACGCGCGGCGATCACATGTTTCTATTACTATGAAGCCTAAAAATTTATTGCGGGTACCGCGTGATTCTCACATTACTTTTAACCACAAACGCTTATTAACCGCTGTTTTCATACATTTAATTGAGCTAAACTGAATTGAGGTCAGTAGTGGCGAAGGGGCGCAAAGTGTGACTGGTTGTGGGTTCGATCCCCACTCGAGAAAATGAAAACATTTATTTACATTTTTATTTTCATTTCTTTTCTCTGGTGTCGGGGCAAAGCGCGGCGTGAATTCCGCCACACAACTCGCAATGCCTCCGGAATTCGGCGGAGAGTGGGGACTAGTTAACACTAGGTTCCCTTTGCCTACCCTAGTGTGTGCGGCATATTCCATGAAGCTGATTTGGTTTTATGGTTTTTGTTTGAATACATAACACAATTTTGCAGTTTCTAACAGCGTGTTTGTGTATTCGGGCGGTAAGTGCGTATCTGAACGACCACTAACGCAGTAGACTGCTTGGAAGAACATTTACCGATTCATAAGAATTTAATATTAGTGTTATTTAAAAGTCTTAACTCACCAAGACCTTCTTCCAGGCCACCGTTAATTTGTAGAACTGTTTTACTGTAATAAACAATATTAATTTTAAATTAAAATTTAAGTTATATATAAATAGTAGCAACTACACACTACTACAACTTACAGCTTCGCCCGCTTAAGTTTATTGTTATATAATTGCCAAATTATACAACATATTTTTAGTGTATAAACGATATTACTGTAAAGTTTCATGTAAATTCATCCAGAAGATTTTGCGTGAAATTGGAACAAACATCCATGCTCATAAACTTTCACATTTATAATATTAGTAGGGTATGCACACATATATTAAGATTGTAATATACGAAATGATATGATTTTGGTCTTTCTCAATGTCTACTCTTCTGTTAGTCTGGGCTAATCTTCGGAAATGTTGAACTGATTTTAATGGGACTTTCACTAAGAGATAGAGTTATGGAGCAACATATAGGCTACTTTTATTTCCGAAAATCGAGATCAGGATTTACGCGGAAAAAACTGCGTTTACTGCTTACATCTGTACATAGATATGAAATATCTGTTTTTTTTCTCCTTTAAATAAGGGATTTCTATAAGGAAAATTAAATAAAGTCCTAAAGAATTTAAATAACAATTAATTAAATTCATAGCAGCTTAGATTACCAAACAAATTTTCCTAAATACTATTATATAATCATTCGTATACTTCAAGCGGGCGAATCCGCGAGGGGAGTTGAAAACAAAATAGTTACCGAAAGTATAGTTCAGCACTCATAGATGAGTTGTCTGTTATGACAATATTTTCCGTCTCACCAGATGGTACGCAATCAGTCCAGCTTTCATCACAGACGGACCATGGCAGGACTGATTGAAAACTCATGGCAAAGTAATAAATACACAATGCTATGATAGATACGTAGTAGGATAGAATATAGAAACATCCCAGCGTCTGCGCGTAACCAACACCTGAAATGTTCAATTAATGTTAATTATTCTCTTATCCACTATTATCATTTATTGTAACACTATAACATATAACAACTTCGATAACAGATATAGTGATATCAATGATTGAGTAATATTAACAAATTAGTTGCGCTCATTATAAGATTTTAATATATAATTTTTACCTTTTATAGCTGGTGCTAGTGCCCATATTTTAATTGCATTTTTAGAACTAAATTGTCCAATGGCACATTCAAGATAGTACATAGGCTTTCCTATAAATATAAGTGCTAAAATGTATGGGATAAGGAAAGCTCCGCCTCCGTTATTGTATGCGGTGATGGGAAACCGCCACACGTTACCAAGACCCACAGACAAAGCAATACAGGACATAAGAAATTCTAACTGGTTGCCCCATGTTGCTCTTCCCTCACCATCTTCAATGTCTTGCTGTAATGTACAAACAATATTTAGTATTATTCTGGTTTGTAAAGAAGCTTTATTTTAAAGTAAAATATGGAATACATCAAAAATATTAAAACCAGTTAAGTGCGAGTCGGACTTGGCCACGGAGGCTTCCGTGCCAATTTTAAGATTGTAGAACAACAGGAAGGACAATTTATAAAATTTGACGAACGGTTAAGGAAAAAAATTAAAAAGTAAAAAATTATAGGTATTCCATAGAAAAAAATAATTACTGTTTTATATTTGCAGTTAATTTCATATAAAATTAGTGCATACGGGCGTATGCAAATTCAATTTTGTCAACTTTTATAAGTTTTACTTCCCGTTGACCTACAATCCTGAAATTAGTACAGAACCGTTGGTGGGCAAGCTTGGCTCGCAATAGATTGGTATTTTAATTTTTTTATATAAATCAACAAAGGTGAGCACTACACACATTGTCATTGATTTTTTCTAACTTCTGTTTGTCTTGTATTTCTACGGAGGGTTCCGAGGACTCGAAAGCGGCATTGACCTTGCCGCCTTGTTCTATAGCGTCACCCTTAAAATGAAAAATATAAATATATATTATAAAATATATTGTAATTTATTAAATATCTAGAAGTCATTTTACATAAAAAAAAATTATTATAATTACGAATGATTCAAACTGCAAAAATTTCATCTAATAGATCTGAGAGATAAAGATTAAAATTTAATCTGTACAAATTATGCTAATTCAGGCCGTGTGCCATCTTCTATGTGGATGATTTTAAAATAATTAAAAGATTAGTAAAATTATATATATTTAAATTAAATGAAACGACAGCATAACTGATAACAAAATATAAACAGCTTAAGAAGATAGAAAGTAGGTAATAAATAATTTAGATTACTATCTTTAAACCATATCGTATCCTGGTACTGATTAATATTAGAATTACTGATAGGACATTAGAACCACTGATACTAGTAGCACTTGCCGGTTTTCTTATTGAAAACTAGTCTCCGACCTGAATAACATTTTCAGCCCAAGCCGAAACTATTTAATAAAATATAATAATTGATAAAGCGTAATTAGGTTTTACCGTTTTCACAATATTAAAAAGTTTCTTTTTTTTTTAAGTATAGTTTTGATCAAGGTCAAAATATGAAGATCATAAATTCTGAAGACTAGCGAAGACTCTTATAGTAGATGTTAGCAAAGTTCTGACGGTTTCTTTATCCTAGCCTATTGTTATCCTTATATTGGGTTGAGGTGTTCGTCGATTGCGTTAGTCCTAGCCAAAACTCAATGTCTTTTGACATTTGCTACGAGAGTTTTATTAATATCGTAAAGGAGCTTGTCAAACTTTAAAAAATATTTAAAATATCATAAAATATATTATCTACTTACTTATCTTTCTACTTACCTTTGAATATACAATACTAATTATGTTGAAAGAATGTTTGGTAAGTAGAACATATTGTAAGAAAAACTTAAAAATATGTGTACATATAAAACTTAAAACTAATCATACAATAAAGTACTCGTTATTGGCACACGTAAAATGAATTTAAAAATTATGAAATTTCTAATTTTACAAATGAAATGACCTGGTCAATTTTTTTGGAAAACCGAGAAAACTTTTCACCAAATTCTTCTATACTTGATTTATCCATTAGATTTAGGAATATACTACAAAAGCTGTGCCCTTGAAATATACAAATTTACTTATCCATAACAAATTATAAAGATATAATAAAAAAATATATCTTACCATGCTGATTAAATTCCACTGAACTGCACCAATTAGCAAGCGTGTCTGCGCTTGTTGGACAATGCAAAGCTACACGTAACTTTGGAGTGACCGAATATAGCTGGTTTTGATTGATTTATAATAATTCCTATCACAATTGAAAAATGATTAGTTTAGTTATATGATATCCGTCAATATCTATATTGATTACAAAATTATCCTCAAACGATAGCTAAAATCAACAAACAAAATAAATTCAACGTGGTATTCGATATTCGTCTATTAAAATATATTATTATTTTTAAACTAATTTAACTGTTAATGACATTGAAATAATTGTAATGTGATAAGAATTTTGTAGTTAAACGATTAAATGACATATTTTTTTGTAGTGTACCAATTTGTCTATGTTCTTTTCGTGATGGAGTTTAATAAATTCTTGATATTCGGAACGCCATAATTAAAGAACCATACCATACCAAATTCTTGATGACAGCTTTGGATTTTACCAATCTTGTTATTTTTGTGTCATCATAAACAGATGGTTATATAGCCATAATTAGCTTTTGTACGTTGTTTGTATCGTTTCAATAAAAGTTTTTACTAACACTTTACTGTGAGTAAAATTTATATAGCTATATGCAAAATGAGAAGCTGCAAAGATTTCTAAAATTAAAGTTGCTAAAACTGAGTTACAGGAACTTCTATTTCAACTTTGATATAATTCTTTCTTTGATTTCATAGTTATAATCTCTATTTTCTACAGGTATTATGTGTTCGTCTTATAACTTATATAGAAAATGAACTAAAATTTACAACGTACAAGGCAGCGTTAAGGTGTTCTTTATTTCGACGCAGATTTCATTGATTCAGTAGTTCACCCTTATAAATTTGTCAACAAAGTTAAGTTGCAATCAGTTTAAATCTACAATATACTATAATGCGAAATGTAATAAAATAATGTAGAGGAGTGTAAAAGCGATTTATATTTTTTTGTCTCAGATAGTTATTTTTTTGAGTGTTTGTCGGCTTGCGTGTAACATCTACGGATGCGACTGCAACTGGATGGATTTGAATGATTTTTCTTTGTTATAGCAATTATGACTAGGCAGGATCTGTGCTATTTGATTTAGAAGACTTGCACAAATTATAAGAAATGTCTCCTCGCCAGTAATTTAAGAGTTGGGTTCAAGATATTGGTAATAAAAAAAATATAATTTTAAATTATGTTTTTTATTGAGTATAAGAATGAACTCATATTTGTACAAATAAATACACGTCAATTCATTACCAGATCCACATCATTTAAGTATATTACAATTAAGTATGTAAATTACACTAATGTTTTGTTCTAACACTATTTTATGTGATTTAATATAATTTTATTTACATTTTATAATTACTTTCCACGTCTATATGATCCACATAAAACCATCCATGCATGACTAAACCAATTCCTTTGTACCTTGAGGCGGTCGCTCTTAGCATCTTGCTTGAAGAGCAGCCATTCTCTATGATTGTCAGGGTTAAGTGGTCCCCAAGTTGGTTTCTTATTTATGCACTTCTTAATGATCTAAAAATAGATAATAAATAGATTTAGAATTTTTTCTTGGATATCAAGTATTACCTATTCAGGCAGCCGAGAGATAAAAGGTAAATAAACCAGCTTTTAATACGGATAAATTAACGAGCACAGGTACTGCAAAGATTAGACATAAAAATGTGACGTTTTGTCATCGGTCGCTTTGTAATTGGCCTCACAAATAATTATTGTGGTAACTTTTAAATATCCATACTTCAATATGATACGACAATCAACATTTTTATTTTACTTACATCAAGAAGGCTACCAGCAGATCTATTTTTGATAAAGGATGCGACTATAAATAGAGCAACGAAAAACGCGCCTAAGGCCATCATCAAGTATCCAGCAACTGGAAAAAAATATATGTATAAAATATAACATATGTAGATATGTATATGTGTAATGTATAATAGTATTTGGTATGGTATGGTTCTATACTATAATAAAACAGTAAGAAAAATGTGTCTATAAATTGAAAATATTTTCGATAAAATTAGATCGATAAAGGGGGCCATGGATCAACACGTAGATAAATGGAAAAAAATATAAATATTAAAAATAAATAGATATTTATTTTAAAATTAAATAATAATATAATAATTACCATATGCTGCAGATGGGAACACGTAATCACCGAACTCTAATTCTTCACCAGCTATAAGTGCGTAGAAGAATACTACTGCCATCATAGCAGGAGTAATGATACCCCAACAGAAGCGCCAGTATACAGAGGTCTTTATATTCAACATATATTCCAAGTCTAGGCATATATTTTCTACGCCTGAAACGAAATAATATACATTGTCTTAGAAGGTTCAACAAATAAATATAAATACACGTACAAAAGAAATAATAATTACCATAAAAGTAGAACACTCCAATGATTTCAACAATACCACAGAACAGGATAAGGAAAGTTCCACCATAGAAGTCAGCGATTGTTAGTACATATTGACCAGCCTATTAAGAAATTTGTAGATTAATATATTATATAGATTATTGAATAAATTGAATAAGTTATTAGATATAAGGTTAATTTACTTACGGGTGTAACGAATATAATACCGGCAGCAAAACCGATAACACAAGAAATCGCTGAAATGTAAATTGTTTTAACACCTGGGAAAGAATCAAGAAGAACAGTGTTGACTGCGGTGACGAGAGCAACAGCTGATCCAATACCGAGAACCATCATCATAATAAAGAAAAGTACTGAGAATAGCTGAAATTAAGTAAAAATATATTATTTCAGTATTTATTTTCCATTTTGTCATTTTTTTATATATTTTTCTATTTTTTTATAATATTTGTAATACTTTCTGCTTTTATTTTGGTTATATATAAGTAAGATTTTGTGATTAATTTTTTACCTGAGGTTGGAAAGTCTTGGCGATGGCATCAGGGTAAGAAATGAAAGCCAATCCTGTACCACCAGTACCGATTACACTTCCCACCGGTTGATCAAGAACGTAAGCCAAGTTACCGAGGATACCGAAAATGGTGATACCAGAGAGCAAGCTGGTGCACGTGTCCAACGTGGTGACAATCATAGCGTCTCTGTTAATAAAAAAATATATAATTAAAAAAGGAAATATTTACGCGATTTTATGAAAATGTTTTCTTTTACGTTTTTATATTATGCTAATGCTATGTTTTTAAAGATTTTATATACGAAAAATATAAGTTATAATATATATTTATAAAATATCGTTACGATTAATATTTTTTTAATATTCAACCTAAGAGATAAAATGTAGTCACCTGTAGACATTTTGTCTAAAATTGTTGTAAGAAGAAAACATCATCAGGGGTCCAGTACATATATTAAGGGAAAAGAATACTTGAGTGATTGCGCTGTACCACACCTGTAAATAATAGTACACGATTTTGTAAATAAATAATAAAAATAATAAATAAGATAATTACATAAATACTAAAAAAAGATCTGCTTCACGCTGTATCCCGCATGGAACAGGCAGACGTAGCCTAGTGCTAATACACTCCTCTCTTAATTTTCGGCCGAATTCTGGAGGCATTCAATCTTTTAATTTCTCGAGTAGGAACCGAACCCACAACCTGTCCCGTTTGTCCCTGCGCGACTGATACAGATTTACAAAGAAATAAAAAGGGACTTACGTTAAGATCAGCCAGTTTATCCCATTGAGGGGTCAAGAAAAATAGAATACCGTTTCCAGATCCAGGAAGAAGGCAGGTACTGAAAAGTTCAATAATTATTATTTTAATTGTGCTTTAAGTAATATGATACCATAATTTGAATCTATTAAAAAATATTCTTATCTATTAAAAAATATTCTTAGCTCCTGTATAGTTTTTAAATTAGTAACTTATATTATTAGTTAAATATATAATTGGTATACAGAATATACATAGAAAGCACGTTTAGGCATTTTTATACAATCTATAAAATAATCAACATTTTCGGTCAAGTTCAAGTTGTACTCATGACCCGAGAGTTTTGAACCAGTTTCATGAATGGAGATACACCAAAAGAATAAGTTATTAAAGTTGTCATTTTGTACCAAATTAAGTACAGATAAAAATTTGTACCTAGTGGTTTTTTTTTTGTGACACAAATACAATAAATTGACAATTTTTTAAAAATAATTTTGGAATTTTCCTTTATACGAGCCGTAAATTTTAACTTCTTAACAAATTTCGTAATTGTATAGCAACGGGAAGTACGTTATAGTTATGATAGAAAATGCGGCAAAAAACGAAGCAGAAACCCTCATATTTCATCGTCATTTGATTGCGATGATTTAGAAGATAGATTTTTTGTGCTCTAACGCCCAATATTAATACCTATCTCCAACGTCAATCTTAGATTGTTTCATATATCTATCCAATCTAGAGATTGGCGGTAACCTTTCCAAACTATAAAAATATATATATTTTTATGCTCAGCGCCATCTATTTAAGATTTAAAATTAAGGACAGTTAAAAATGCTCTTTTTATGTTAAATTTCACCTAACATAAAATTATATTAACCGAAAACGATGAGTTGTGCGTTGAGTATTACAATGATTAATGTTCCTCCCGTAGTAATTAGTATTTAACTCTACAGAATGTTTAATGCATTACCAAAAATCGTTAGTACCTACTATTTGTTGTCAATAGATAGCGTTACTTGTATCGATTTCTACTATCTCAAATAAAAACTTCTTGAAAACTTAAATACTTATATCTTTTAATAGAGTGAAGCGATTACAATTAAATAAACACTGAAAGTTACTCTAATTTACTTGTAACTTTTATGTATAAAAGTTGCTTAAATTTATTGTGTACTTTTACATTACGTGATACGTGGTCACATAAGCAGATAAACAGACAAACAGACAAAAATTCCAAAAATGTTGGAAATGGATTCTGTTAATTATCCTTTAACACCCTGGCTATTTTTTTTTAAATATTTTCAATGTACGGAAATGACTTTTCTACAGATTAATTATAAGTATAGATTATGTTATGTTACCATTTGCATATAAAATAAGGACCAAGAATTCATACACACGAGGCCGCCGTGGCCCAGTGGCACAAGCGTATGACTGTAATGCATCGGTGATGGGTTCGATTCCTACTCGAGGAAATGAATTATTTATATATAATTTTATTTCTATTTCTTCGCTCTGGTGTCGAGTTAGTGTGTCCTAACACTAGGTTCCCTCTGCCTACTCTGTGCTGTGCGGGATCAACTGGGATCAAACAGCGTGGTTGATTTAATTTTTGATGTATTCGTACGTATTGAAATATAAAATTTTATAATTACCTGATTAAAAGTATGATCATAACAATATAAGGGAATATAGCCAAGAAATACGATGCTTTGCCAGAACTTTTAATGCCTCTTGAAATAATGATGAAAATCATCACCCACGCGGCGAATAAACAGAGAGTCAAGTACCAAATAGGTAATCCTGTGGAAAGAAATAATACTATTAAAATAAATACTTATTACAGTTAAGATGCTTAACTTTTAAAAAAAAAAATGGATTTAGAAAAGTAAAAAAAATATAATATTAGTGTGAAATATAGAATTTAATATGTATTTAAAACTCTTCTAGGATGAATATTTTAAGATTGATAAGAATTTAAAGTGTTGTTAGAAAATTTTAACTTACCAAGACCTTCCTCGAGGCCACCGTTGATTTGGAGAACCGTTTGACTGTAATAAACATTATTATATTTTAAATTAAGTTAAAAAGTTAAATATAAATATATTACTTGTATGTTCTAATTTTAATAGTTACCGGAAATACAGTTCAGCACTCATAGATGAATTTTCTGTTATGACAACATTTTCCGTCTCACCAGATGGTACGCAATCAGTCCAGCTTTCATCACAAACGGCCCATGGCAGAACTGATTGAAAACTCATGGCAAAGTAATAAATACATAATGCTATGATAGATACGTAGTAGGATAGAATATAAAAACATCCCAGCGTCTGCGCGTAGCCAATACCTGAAATTTACAATAAATATTAATTATTATACAATACATAATTCAAATCCAGGAGGCCAGTCGTGGCCAACACGACGAGTTGTGGGTTCGATTCCCAATCGAGAAAATTAAATATTTTATATTTTCATTTCTTCGCTCTGGTTTCGAGGCAAAGCGCTGCATTGAGTTACAGAATCCGGCGGGAAATGGAGAGTAGAGTGTCTTTCAATAGGTTCCCTCAGCCTTCTCAAAAAAAAATTATCAAATAATATAGTTTAGATTTATAAAAATTTTGCTTACGAACATAGAAATGTTAATAATTCAGTAGTATCAAATTACCTTTCATAGCCGGTGATAATGCCCATAGTTTAATAGCATTTTTAGAACTGAATTGTCCAAGTGCACATTCAAGATAGTACATAGGCTTTCCTATTAATATAAGTGCTAAAATGTATGGGATAAGGAAAGCTCCGCCTCCGTTATTGTATGCAGTGATGGGAAACCGCCACACGTTACCAAGACCAACAGACAAAGAAATACAAGACATAAGAAATTCTAACTGATTTCCCCACATTGCCCTTCCTGGTCCTTCTTCCACATCTTCCTGCAATGTATAAAAATATCATATTGTAATTCCATTCAAAAAAAAATAATAGTTGTTTTGAGATATGTAAATATGTATTATAAGATATATACATACATAAATATTAGTGACCGACCGAAGCTTCGGTTTCGGTTTCGGCCAGTTTTGAGTAAAAATTTGTTAGCAAAAGTTTTTGCAAAAAGAATCATAAAGAACTCATAGTTTTCAAGAAAAAAAGTATATAGCATGTATGCATACTTTGTATGTCTAATATAAATTATTTCATGATTTATTAACAAAAAAATGCTACTGATTTTTTTCAGACAAAATAAGATACTTATCAAAGAATAAAAAAATCCGCAAAATAAATTTTCTTAACCGTATTGTATGATTTATATCTCCAAAACGATAAAACTACAGACTATACCATATAGGGTAATAATTATTGAAAAAGACCACCTCTATCGACTGTTTCATTTTGTTTTTAATTATACTGTACATTAAAAAGTTTCGGTTTTGGTTTCGGCCAAAACTGAGACTTAAGCCGAAGGTTCAGTTTCAGCTGAAAAACCTTGTTTCAATCGGGCACTAATAAATATACCAGAGAGCATAGTGACACATCTAAAGGTAAAAAAATATATTAAAAAAATAATTTAGGCCACTTCTGACAACAGCAAAGACTAATGTGATCTTTTTAAAAGTATTTATCTCTGCATATTATTTTCTAAATTAAACTACGATAGATTTTCTACATACTTGAATGTTAATTTAAATTGTTAACTTAACAAATATTATACACACCTGCTTGCCATTGCTTAATTCTAAGTGCTGCTTGTCCTGTATTTGTACGGAAGGCTCTGAGGACTCGAAAGCGGGATTGACCTTGCCGCCTTGTTCTATAGCGTCACCCTTCAAATGAAACATATTCATGTAAGGTATATTGTGAAGGCATTTTTTTTCTAAGATCAATTAAAAATTAAAATTATTTAATTAAATTGTAATTTAATAATACAGTTAAATTTTATAACAAAAAAAAATGTTTATTAGTAACTAGCGACCCGCCCGCGGCTTCACCCGCTTAAGCTGCACGATTATTGATCTAATAAACAGAAATGACTTCTAATATGATTTTTATTACTTTAATCTGTAATATTCTAATACGATTTTTTTATTACATTATCGTATTTCTATAAGGACTTTTGATAATTGATTGATTGATTTGATTAAAAAATACGACCAATGTTGATATTTGATATTTATAAAAATATACATAAAGTTAATTATTTTTTATATGTATATATTTTTGTAACATAACGTTCCGTTTACCTATGTTATGTACGTCTCATTGTAATTTTAAAACTCAGTTAAATGTGCTGATGTCAGTGAATAATTTAATTTACTCTTTCAGAAACAGCCTGAAATGTTATATTATTGATTTGAGGGATTCATAATATTATTTGTAAAATAACTGTAATGATTGCATATGAACTCCTGTATAGTTTATAAATTAGTTACATAATTATATTATTAGCTAAATGGTAAATATGTAGTTTTTAGTAATTTTTATATAGATTTATTTCAAACGAACAAACGAACCGAAGAATCTATGTATTTACTTAATATTTCTTTGAAGATCAAATCGATCTTTATCTATATGTTGAATTAATTACGACTGAAACTTAACTATAATTATTTATGAAGGTAACCTTCACTAACAATTCAATTTTGTTTACTTTATTGTTTGTACTCTGAACAATAAACAGTGCTTTAAAAATATATATTTTTATCAACAGTCATATAACTAAAACGTTTTGAATGCCTTTTTTTAGCCAAGAATCTTACCAGCGCGATTGCTATATACATTCGCAGGTAAACTAATGCCTTGAGTTCATTCAAATATATAAATGCCGATAACTTTTTTTTATGAACCGATTTTGATGAAACAAATGTTTTTTTAAATGTTAAGTTGACAAGTTAACAAAGCAATTGGTGAAACTTTTAAGTAAATCGGTTCAGTACTTTCAGAGTAAAATGTGACCATACAAATAGACGGACAGACACATAGACAAGAAATTTAAAAAAACATTTTTGCTTTGTATTATTCTTTTTAGGTGTCCCTATATCCATTTCAGTCAAAATTACTAAATGTACAGACAAAATATTTTTACTGTTTTATTATATATAGAGATAGAGATGATACAAAGTGTTGTATCATTATTAACCTGCGGTTTTACCCGTGAAGTTATTGTATACGCAGGTACAGTGAAAGTTATATGTAGTAGTCGTTCTCTTCATAAATTATCATAATTCGAGACATGTGCCATTTTATGAAAATATACTATCAAAGCGAAAAAGTGAAAATATAAAAAAAATCCAATACACGCTTGTGCACCTGCGGCACGAGTGGATATGTCTTGTGTGTGGATATGTGTGATTATGTCATATGAATCATGACTAATATAATACAAATTTCGAAAGCTCTTTAAATTTCTTCATTTTTTGTGTTTATACTATTCTTAAGATATCGATTTAAAACAATAAAACGTATAGGTACTCATCAAATACTTAAAATGTAAAACATTTGAAAAGGTTAAAAATATTATTAATCTGGATTTTTAAATTAAAAATAATTTGAAAAAGCTTACATAGATTTACAACAAAGCTTTATTTTAGTAAAGTTATTATTAATTTGCATATATTTTTTGTAAATAAATCATTCTTATATATGAACTAGCGACCCACTCGCGGCTTCGACCACTTACCACCTATAATACTTTTATTATGCTGCATTTGCCAACAGATTAATACATTCAATCATAAACACTACGTAGCTGTATGATAGGACGTTATCGGCGGCAGAGCGCCCCCCGCGGGACTCGAGCCTAGGCTTGCGGCCGTAACAGAGCGTTGAATTATTTTAATTTTACATTTTCTCGAAAAGTATACGTCCAAATTACATGCTATAAAAGCCGAAGATTATGTACATTAAATTTCCTTAATGATGAAATAACTTTCAGTCGTAAGTTTCAATATACATGTGAATTAAAAATCTATGAAATATCACCTTACAATTTTCAAATATTGTTTGTCACAAAGTGTCTTATTGTTACTTATTTATAAAAGATAGATATATGGCGTCGCGGAGTTTATTTTGGATCTAATAAAATTGAATATGTTTGTCATATAACGTACTGACATATAATAAACTATATGTGCAGCGCACGCGCTTTAAAGCAACTTTAAAGCAATTCTATGCCGGTCCCTATTGTTATTTCGTTATTTAAGGCTAACTAAGACTTACACCGTAATGTTATAGAGCCTTTAGGACTTCTTTTCTTAATTTCAACTTATGAAGAATGCAGCTTTCATACAAAACAAAAACAAAGTAAATCGAACCAGTAGATCCAGAGATCTTAGCGTAAGTTAAAGTAATAATTTAAACAAACAAACAAACTCTTTCGCCTTATTATATAGTATATAGAGTATTTAAAAACTTAGCTTTTTATCGCGGCCGTAAAAAGCCGACAGAATGGAGTTATTTTTTAAAGTGATTTTGAATAGGTATTTAAAATTAAATATTTAAAATAGGAAACCTGGAAAAGTTTGGTAATAGAACGTAAATATAAAAAAATGTTAAAAACAAATGTATTATTTAGTTTTCATTAGTTAATATGCAAATTATATCATATATTTTATTCTAATTCATATGTAAACTCGGACAAAAATAATTTTAAATAATAATAATTTTAAATTTCAACATCATCAACCTAGACTTTAAATGCATACACTGAAATCCAATGTTTCAAATATTTGCTTGTGGTAAAAAATATAGACTAAGATATTTAGAATAATTTCTAAACAATATATAGTGTAATTTTTGAATGAAAAAATATATATTATAAAACAAAAAGTAATAATTTAAACTTAAACCATTTCAG
Organism: Heliconius erato x Heliconius himera; assembly: GCA_013421005.1. Taxonomy (NCBI): domain Eukaryota; kingdom Metazoa; phylum Arthropoda; class Insecta; order Lepidoptera; family Nymphalidae; genus Heliconius; species Heliconius erato x Heliconius himera. Next base: position 45,806 of record JAATLQ010038617.1, read on the forward strand.
TTAATATCGAAAATCTTCTTCTAAATCTTTTTCACAAAATTCCTCGGTTATCGATGTATACAGGATACATAATATATAATATTGATTTTTGACATTAGAAATAAGTACCTTCACTCATTATTAATTTAAGAAAAAACAAAAAAAACATGTAATATGATAAAAAAATAGTAAATTTTACCATGTTGACTAAGTTCCGCTAAACAGCACCAATTAACAAGCGTGTGTGCACTTGTACGACAACGCAAAGCTACACTTAACTATGGAGTGACCGAATACATCTGACTTCATTCATTTATAATAATTCCTATCACAATTGAAAAATGATTAGTTTAGTTATATGATATCCGCCAATATCTATCTTGATTACAAATAATTTTCAAAATACATAGATATGATATTATCCTCAGCCGATAGCCAAAATCAACCAACAAAATAAGTTCAACGTTGTATTCGATAGTCGTCTATTAAAATATATTTATAAACAAATTTAACTGTCGATGACATTGGAATTATTGCAGTGTGATAAGAATGCGTAGTTACAATTAAACGACTAAATAACTTAACGTTTTTGCAAGTGTACCGATGTATATATGTTCTGTTCTTGATGTGTCAGATCATTTGCACACTATAATATTTGTAAATTTGTAATTTTAAAAATCAGTTTTAAAATATAAAGCGTACGTCTCCCATGTGAAAATGTTTTTTTTAATTACAATAAGTCAAAATTAACAAAGGTTTTCAGCCGAAACGTAAACTGAAACCAGTCCTTCGGGTTTGGTCTAAGTTTCGGCTGCAACCGAAACATACAATATGTTCCTGTGACATTTTGTGATTTCTACCGCCTGTCAGTCACAGCCAATTTGCTCCGAGACTGTTTGGCCAAATGAGTTCAGTTTATCGTGCGGCAAATAGAAAAGTAGATTCTATTTTATTATGTTCAGTGAACATAATAAAATAGAATCTGTTAAGCGGCGCCGTGATTGCCAGCTTTTTGCTGGGCCAACTATTCTGTTCATATAAAAATATTACCGCGAAGAAATCGCCATAAGACCCTCTTTTGGATATATTTAGAGTTTCGTGCCTCAAAAGGTTAACACGAAACCTTTATAGGATCCCTTCGTTGTTCTCTGTTAGACTGTGTTAGTCTGTAGACCATTTATATCGAGATCGCGTAAAAGTATTAAAGTGAAATTTATATCAAATATTCAGGTCAACGGTCCCTTATAGCACAGAAAAAAATGAAGATAAAATATGTCCGTATGTCAATGCTATCAAAATTATGCATCGTTTTTACTGCATTTGTATGAAATTCGCCGCTTAATAATAAAATTATGAAATTTCGAACGAAGTGAGAACTTATAATACAAATAAGAAAAAGATTTGAAAAGTGAAAATTTATAAATATTTCATAGAATAAAATAATCACAAAATTATTTTTGTGAACTACAAATATATTTCATACAAAATGTTAAAATGCTCATAAATTGAAGTTTATATGAAATTTAGAACGAAGTGAGAACTTATAGTGTAAATAAAGGAAAAATATAATTAAGTTCATACAAAATGTTCGATCGTTCACAATTTGAATCTTAAATTTGTAAAATAAAAAGTAAACCTAGTCCGACTCGCACTTCATCGGTTTTTATTTTTTAGTTATTTTATATATACCTATGAGTGTATAATGTAATGTGGTTGTACAAATAAACTAATAATTATTATTGTGTAGTATTATTTAGTTTATATTATCGACTTCGGAACTATCGCGGAGCTCTTTTCAAGTTTAAGTCGCACTTCTTACATTTTTTTTATTTTAACAACTTAAAATTAGTAAATAATTGTATATAATGAACAGGTTTGTGATCCCTTGATAAGGATCACAAACTTGTTCATTATATACAGACTAATATAAATTAAATATTGTTAAATGATTATTTCAATTTCTTAACATTACTTTATTATTTATTGAAATCTGCAGTATCTCGGTATTGAGTGAGTTTGTTACTTATGGACTATAATTTCACCCAAAATAACTTTAGGCGCTTTCCCCGAAACCTAAACCAAATCTTTAGTCGGTCACTAGTTTTGTCACATTAGTACAGAAATTGATATATTTAATTATTTTAACCCGTAGGTTCGAGCCTTTTCTACCATTGATATATATTTTTTTACTAACTATGACGGTTAAAATATACAATTTTATATAATCTAAAAAGATTTATTAAAATATTCGCCTTAAACATTCACATTATTTATCACATTGGTATAACTAATAGGTAATAGCTAGATAATAACTGTAATCATTTATTGCACTCCTCGTAGTCTAGATATTTTCATTATTATTCTCAAAGTTTATACGATATTAGTAATATATATTTTATTTATTTATTTCTTTATTTGTACACCACTTATATAAAATACACAAAAAAAAAACAGAAAAGAAAACAAATGTACAAAAAGGTGGCCTTATGGCTAAGTAGCCATCTCTTCCAGACAATATAATACATTTCACTAACAATATTATTTTATTAAGTTTTATATTCGTCGCAATTTATAGTTTTATGTCTATATCAACACTGCATGGTACATCTTTCAGCAATGTACAATACAAAAACAAAATTCGTTCTGAATTCAATTACAATTCTAAATATAAAAGAATCAGTCAGAGGTGGCCAGTTATTTGTATATTAGAAGTAACGTTTTCAGATTTTCTCTCGGTAAAATGCGAGATTTTTTAACATTTTACATAAAAAAGCGAGACAAAAAAATAATAAGGATTTCATTTATTATGTCTATTTATTTTTTGAGCTCAAAATCTGGACATTCCGCCAAAATCGGGATATCTGGCAATGCTGATTAGAAACATCTAGTTTATCATCGGTCACACATTAGTCTTACCAACTAGCATTACAAGCTATGTGTATCTATTCTATCCTATTAATGTGTGAGTTGATATTCTAAATTATTTTATTGACCATCTGATTTCTTAAAGTTCTACACCAACAAATATGCCAATCACATTAAATACGTGTTGCTAACGATCCAATTTCTTTTGTTTCTTGTAGCTTAGTTGATCTATTCTATTCTATTATTATATCTCTAATTGTCTAAAATGAAAACCTACTGTTTAATTCGGCCTTAATACTCGTAGCATTAAAAAAGTATCATACAATTATGTTTTTCACGCGTATCTTGTATGTATGTATGTAATATTCTTTATTACCTCATATCTCCAGAACCGCTGAACATATTTACATAATTGAGATATCGTTAGATTCGTATTAGCAGCCCAAGTGTTCTTAGATAGGTGATGTTAAAAAAACAATCAGTGTGAGATGCCATAAAACTAAAAAGAAAATAAACAAGCCTAATAGTTTATTAGGATTAACAGTCGGGAAACGTCTTGGCTATATGACTGTTGATAAAAATATATATTTTTAAAGCACTATTGTTCAGAGTACAAACAATAAAGTAAACAAAATTGAATTGTTAGTGAATGAGGTCGTTGTTACCTTCATAAATCATAACAGTTAAGTTTAAGTCGTAATTAATTCAACATATATGTAAAGACCGATTTGATCTTCAAAGTAATATTTTGTAAATACATAGATTCTTTGGTTCGTTCGTTCGTTTGAAATAAATCTACCTATATAAAAATGCCTAAAATCAGCCTTTTTACGTGTACTCTGTAATAACTACATATTTACCAATTGTACATTTAGCTAATAATATATGTAACTAATTTAAAAACTGTACGGGAGTTAATATGCAATCATTACAGTTACTTTACAAAGAATATTATGAATCCTTCAAATCAATAATTTAACATTTAAGACTGTTTCTGAAAGAGTAAATTGAATTATTCACTGACATCAGCACATTTAACAGATTTTTAAAATTATGATGAGACGTACATAACATAGGTAAAACGGAAAAAAATCATATTAGAAGTCATTATAGTTGTCAGTCGGTTCTGTTTATCAGGTCCATAATCATGTAGTTTAAGCAGGCGAAGCCGTTGGCGGGCCGCTAGTATATTATCTAAAATAACTACTATCGACTAGAATGATAATCATATACACAATTATTATTTAAATTCCAATATATTAGATAACATGTTGAACGTTATAAAAAAATATTAGGTGGGTCGCTAACCCAGTGCTTTTTAATAAGGTTCATCAATCTATTCTTATATATAGTTTCATCTATCAAATGTGGAAAAAGAAGTCGGTTAAAAATTCTGCAACACTTTTGATTCTTCGATTCCCACTCGAGGATATGAAATATTTAATTTTGTTATTTTTTGTTTGTTCTGGTGACGAGGCAAAACGCGGCGTCAAGTTCCGCCTCCAGATTTAACGGAAAGTGCCGTTCCCCACTTTCCGTGTCTCAATGGGAACGAAGTGTCTTCATACTGGGTTCCCAGGTACAATCTGCCTACCCTACTATGTGCGGGATACAGCGTGAATCTAAAAAAATAAAATAATCTCTAAATTGCCTACTATTATTACTCCAACAATACCTAATCCGCTTTCGAAAAGTAAAAGAAGTCCGTTCAGAAAAGATTTAGTTTATAATAAATACTTAGTTTTTTAATATCCTTAAAATTTAATCAAGAATGCCCAAATTTCTAATAGATATTTTATCAGTAAAATTTAAAATAATCTTATTTAGTTGATAAAAATGTATCGTTATCTTTACAATAATTCTGGCTTAATGTCGCTATTCATTACTACTTTATTGAAATAATCAATATTTTTATATAAAATCATAAGATTGCAATTTACCCCCTTGGGCGTGCACTAATAAATAACATTTCTTACAAGTACATACATCTGTATTATTATTAGTATAACAATAACCTTTGAAATTCATTTAAATCCTGTAAGAGATTATCCTATCTTATTTGAAGACAGTCGTGACGCAGGGGCACAAGCGTGTTGTGAACGCGACAAGCTGTGGGTTCGATTTCATTCGAGAAAATCAAATATTTCATATTTTCATTTTTTTACGCAATGCCTCCAGAATAAGCGAAAAGTGGAATGCGGAGTGTCTTAACACTACGCTCTCTCTGCCTACCTGCTATATGCAGGATACAGAGTGAAGGTGTATAAAAAAATAATAATTATTATATTATTATACTTCCTTCTAACTTTGCAACACATGGCGTTTGACCTTGGTTTTAAAGACAAAAACATAGTTATCGGAGCATTATTACAACCATATAATAATTATATTTTATAACTATGCATACAGAGTGTCCAGTATTGAATAGATAAACCTGAAACATCTCACAAAAGACTTTAATTGGACGATCTAAATAAAATACATAAAAAAAGTATTAGAATCAATTTCCTAATCTCTATATAACAGATTTTTTTGCGTTTCTGTTTACAACATCTAAGATTAAAATATTTCCAACAGTTAGGTGTTATAACATTTTAAATACAGTACACAAATTTATTGCGACAGTAGATTTTTTATGATGTTTTAAATTGGTAAATTCATGTCAAGTTCTGAGGCCAGTTGCGGCGCAGGGGCACAAAGTAAAACCGACTGGTTGTGGGTTCGATCCCCACTCGAGGAGATGAAATATTTATTTAAATTTATATTTCCATTTCTTCGCTCTTGTGTCGAGGCAAAGCGCGGCGTTGAGTTCTGCCACTCAATACGCAATGCCTTCAGAATTCGGCAGTAAATGGGGAACGGAGTGTCTTAGCACTAGGCACTCTCTCTGCCTACCCTGCTGTATGTGGGATACAGGGTGAAGCTGATTTTTGAAGTCAAGTTAAATATTTACCATAAATAAGCGTAGTTTCAATATAAAGATGTACACAGAACTCGTCAAATTTCTTCATAATCGTATCTTAACTGCCAGTGTGTTCGCTACTTCGTATCTTTGCTTATTACCAGTATACCAGTCTGAGTGGTATAATAATACCAGTATTAGTGGATTTTCCAGACCTATGTAGTTCCATCAACAACACTACCAAGTACCTACCAGATTTACATTTATTACTTGGACGGTCTTCAAAGAGCCGTGGATTTAAATCCCGCTACGTTCAAATGTCTATGTCTTTTATTAATAAGTATTTTTCTTTCCTAAGTGTGGAGTAACTTTTTAAAAATGTTAAAAAAAAAAATAAAAAAAACTACCATAATATAGCTTTTCGAGTAGCGATTGTGAACTCTGATACCTACCAATACGTTAGTTCAGGTGACGTATGATGGTAGTTTTCCGTATAAAGCTCTACAGCTTTATTTGCCTCTGAGTCTGAATTCACCTTAAATAAAGTGCAATTTTTTCTATTCTTAACAACTTATGCCATGAGATGGGAGGCGGACAAAAATTTTTTTTTTTCAGTTTCACGCTGTATCCCGCACACAGCAGGGTAGGCAGAAAGAACCTAGTGTTAAGACACTACGTTGCTCATTTTCCGCCGAATTCTGGAAGGCTTTGTGTGTTGAGTGGCGGAACTCAACGCCGCGCTTTGGCCGCGCGCTACGACTGATTCAAAAAACGCCTATATAAATGAAATCAATTCCCCCGCTTTACATTTTTCACGACTGCTAAGGAAGGGTTATGTTTTTCGCGCGTATCTTGTATGTATGTAATATTCTTTATTACCTCGTATCTGCAGAACCGCTGAACGGATTTACATATTTGAGGTGTCGTTAGATTTGTATTAGCAGCCCAAGTGTTCTTAGATAGGTGACGTTAATAAAAAATAATCATGGCGGCTGTGGTACGCCATTAGACGTAGTGAAAAAAAAAAATTTCGTTTCGAATATTACAATATGGGTATTAAATTAAAGAGCTCAATTTCAGAATTTCAAAAAGGTATATCATGATTATCATTACCATAATAAATTCTAACAAAAAATTGAAAAATAAAAAAATATTTGTAAAAACAAAAACCCCGACTGCATTAAACTAAAAAGAAAATAAACAAGTCCAATAGTTTATTAGGATTAACAGTCGGGACCTCTTTAAATTATGCGAGGTTCCTGGTAAAGATTTTTTTGATTGAAGAATTACTTATAGGTCCCGACTGTTAATCCTAATAAACTATTGGACTTGTTTATTTTCTTTTTAGTTTAATGCAGTCGGGGTTTTTGTTTTTACAAATATTTTTTTTATTGTTAAACAAGCTTATGTAACCACAATGGACAATTTATTGAATGTTGCCATGCGCTATTATACGTAAAATTCTATTTAGTTGTTTTTGTAAAATATTTTAAAATATTTTTTTATTAATATTTTATATGTTTTTATATTTTATTAAACTTACCATTACTAACTTTAAAAAAATGAAAGAGAAAAAACAAAAACAAATTTAATCGATGCAAAGGAACTTTTTAATAAGTGTGCAACAAATAAAAACATTCAATACAATGAATTGAGAATATAAGTTAGAAATCCATGTCCATATCTACAATACAAATTCATAATTTCTGATAAAGTCATAAAAAGGTAATCATTTTTTAAACACTATTAAAATATATTTAGAATATTTATTATAATTTCTACACGTACATTACTGATAAATATAATATGCAAGCTAATATAATATTAGCACTAGACCGGTAGGCCCCAGCTCTCGTTAGCGTTATTTGTGGCTGGCCCAACGGCTCTACGCTTTGGAGGAGTAAAGTGTCTACGGCCGCATAGGCTTCGTGGACAACGCGCTGAAATTGAAAAATATCACATTTTATATATTGTTTCTAATACAAATAAACTTCAAAGTTAAATATTATACAGGTGGAAGTGTCAGCACATTTTTTTCCTCCAAAAATGAAAAAGTTATTTTTTCAAACAAAATAAATAATAAAACTATTGTTGTAATATAAAAAGCCATTTGTCAAGAACGACGCATGCACACATAAACCTATCAAAGGGAAAACGCCGCATACGCCTCATTCCGAAATCGAGTCGTAGGTATTGGCGACAAACTTGTTGATTAACTTGTTGACTAACAAAGTTGATTAACTTTTAGTAGTATTTTTTTAACTGCGTCACACGGATATACAATGGATGGATAAACAATGTGAAATGAAAAAAATCCTACGTCTAAACTGTTGAGTTATCTTGATTAATTTCTTTAGGTATGGGTTTAAAATATTTTGCCCTATATGCTGTTTCCGTAAAAGGAGCGCTGACACTTCCACCCTGTATAATGAAAATATGCATTATACATATATAAACGTACTAGCAAACTAAATACCTAAATTGCTGTTATATTATAGCCTGTTGGCTATAATATGTTATTCTGCTCACACAGAGCTTTGTTACTGTAAAATTTCATGTAAAACCGTTTAGTTGATTGTGTGAAAGTAGAACAAACAAACAAACTTAACTTAACCTAACAAATTTTCACATTTATAATATTACTAGGATGTATAATCATCAAAATATATATTTTCTTATTATTAACAGCTATTTAACTTAATTTTTTCTTTTTTTTTAATGTTAGCTTTGAATTTTTTTTTTGTAAAAACAAGTTACCTCTGTAACAATTTTAGAATTTCGAACATCTGTTGGTCTGAACATCATAACCGTATACGTATTTTCTATTCCCAGATGTCCATCTACCCAATCTTCTATACCGCCGGCATATAGTGCTGTAAACGTAAAATCATATTTGATTAATTTTATAATTTCTTACAGTGTATATCGAATACAATGTTTATAAATAAATGTATTTAAATCTGTTTATATGCAATTTAATGAAATTGCATATAAACACATTTTTTATTAGTATATTTTATATCAGGCCAGTCGTGGCACAACGGCACGAGTTGTGACTGTAAAACCGACTGGTTGTGGGTTCGATCCCCACTCGAGGAGATGAAATATTTACTTAAATTTATATTTCCATTCAATCAACACGCAATGCTTCCAGAATTCGGCAAAAAGTGGGGAACGGAGTGTCGTAGCACTAGATTCCCTGCTATGTGCGGGATACAGCGTGAAGCTAATTTTTATATTTTATATCAGTAGAACGCTCCTACAGTATCCAAAAGGTTTCCAAATGGCTCAAATAATATTTAAAAATTTGTCTCTGGGATTTAAATTGACTTTTACTCGTATGAGTGTGTTATTAATTTCTACTGTAGGTATAGACACCTATGCACGTATGCTACGATATATCGGGAACCAAACATTATCAATCTTCGATCTCCGAATTACATCTGAATTCGTAATAACTTTCTATATTAGAACTAGAAAATAATGTAAAAATCATTCCCCCGAGTGAGGATATTCCCTCGAGTGAGATAAAATCTGGAACCATTCGTTTATAATCAGAAGCTGTCCCACTGTGCCAAAAAGAAGATCTATACATACTCGTATATAAAAATATTTTTTACTATTATGTATATTGTGATACGTAACTGAAAAATTTCGACTTCAAAGTAACTAAGGTTCTAAATCATATAAATTACATATTTAAATAATCAACTTCACGCTGTATCCCTCACACTGCAGGGTAAGCAGATTGAACCTAGCGTTAAGACACTCCGTTCCCCACTTTCTGCCGAATTCTGGAGGCGTTGCGTGTTGAGTGGCAGAACTCAACGCCGCGCTTGTCCTCGACACCAGAACGAAAAAATTGAAATATCAATTTAAGTAAATATTTCATCTCCTCGAGTGGCGATCGAACCCACAACCAGTCGATTTTACAGTCACACTTTGTGATATTGGCCTCAATATTTTTTTTTACAAGAAAAGATAATTTACGAGAAATTTAAAATAAAATATTATATATATTTATATATATTTAAATAAAACATAATATTGACATTTGAAACAAAATTGTGCAGCTTAAATTCATTTTGTTTTTATTTTTCAAAATACTTTTCTTATTTCTATTGATTGCCAAATAGCAACTTACGGAGGAACTCGGATGTTTGTCCAGCAACGTACGGGCGTCCGCTGATGCTGTACGCTGCCGCGGCGGCTCGTAGAGCTCGTTGCCTCTTAATAAATATAGAGAAATACATATGTAATTTATTTATATACCGCCATTCTACTTTTTATCATAAATTTATTAATATACAAGTTCCACGGCAAAAGCTCGGCGTTGAGTTCCGCCACTCAACACGCAACACCGCCAAAATTCAGCGTAAAGTGGGAAACGCAGTATCTTAACATTAGGTTATTTTTGCTCCTACCTCTATATGCGGGATACAGCGTAAAGCTGAAAAAAAAATTAAGAATATTACTTACATAAATATGATCTAAAGCTCGTTTCTTCTTGGTATGTGAGTAGGGATACAAGATGCCCTAAAAGACAAACGTCATAGTAAACATATATTTAAATATAATTATAGTATTATATACAAGATGTTATTACATCCCTTAAATATTTTCAATAATAAATTTATTTTATTATTTACAATCCAATACAGTGTTATTTAGTAATAATTTGTGTAGTCACTGTAAAATCGACTGGTTGTGGGTTCGATCCCCACTCGAGGAGATGAAATATTTATTTAAATTTATATTTCCATTTCTTCGCTCTGGTGTCGAGCATAAGCGCGGCGTTGAGTTCTGCCACTCAACACGCAATGCCTCCAGAATTCGGCAGAAAGTGGGAAACGGAGTGTCTTAACACTAGGTTCCCTCTGCCTACCCTGCTGTGTGCGGGATACAGCGCGAAGCTTAAAAAAAACATTGTATATAAAATTATAATATTTCTTACAAGCACATCGCCTTCTTTGAAAGCTATAAAAGTATACAATGGAGAGCGCAGGTCGTGCAGGAGCTGCGTGAGCGCTCGCGTCTCCGCCTCGCTCAGCTGTCGCGGGCCCGCGTACAGCGACCCGCAAGGGTGCTCCGAACGTAGTTCTTCCGCTATAATGTTTATTTACTTTTAATATTATAAAATATCGTTTTTTTTCAGGTTCACGCTGTTGCGGTGTAGACTGAGAGGCCTACTTTTGTTAAGACACTGTGTGAGGCATTGCGTGGGTAGTGGCGGAACTCAACGCCGCCCTTTTGCTTTTGCTTGATAGCAGAGCAAAGAAATGAAAATACTAAATATTTAATTTCCTCAAGTGGAATCGAACCCATAAATTGTTGCGTTTACAGTCACACACTTGTGCCTCTACGTCACGGTTGGCTAAAAAAATAAAATGTAAAATTACAACATTGTAACATAATAGTTCAAGATTAGGATATTACATTTTA
>JAATLQ010038617.1:57093-129981 GCA_013421005.1 Heliconius erato x Heliconius himera
ATATATATATATATATATATATATATATATATATATATATATATATATATATATATATATATAGTAAGTTATTCCGTTCTCCATTAAGACACTTCCGTCCCCACTTTTCGCCGAAAGTATTAATGGCAAACTGTACCGTTGAGTTCCGCCGCTCAACAGGGTTTGCCCTATTAGGCTATTACCAGAGGGAGGAAATGAAATATCATATAAATATAAAATAATTTCATTTCCTCTTGCATATTTTTAATCCCCCCGAGTGGAAATCGAACACACACATATCGCCTTTACAGTCGCTCGCTTGTGCCCCTGCGCCACGACGGTGTCAAAGCTACTAATGTAGAGGCATCAAAGTTACTAATTGGTACATAAAAACCACTCACGAGGTATCCATTGATATTCAAAATTTCGGTCGAGGTTTACTCCGTAACAAGGCTGAATAGTGCATCGAATGCCAAATTGTTCGCAAGCCTCACAAGAGTCGCGCCCCTTGCAAGAGTCCCAAGATTGACGTAAATTTTTTGACCATTCACGACGCTTTAACAATTTCATGAAAATTAAAAAAAATCTAATTTTAAATACAAACTAAGTAAACTATTCTAACGAATAATACATTTTAGAGCTTTTTAGGTCATCGTTCTGTTTAGATAAAATTAATGATTTTTTTTCAGCTTAGTGCTGTAAAGCTCATGTAGCAGGGGGTAGGCAGAGTAACCTAGTGTTAAGACACTCTGTTCCCTAATTTCATCTGAACTCTGAAGGCATTGTGTGTTGAGTGGCGGAACTCAACGCCGCGATTTGCCTCAACACCAGAGCGAAGAAAATAGAAATATTAAATAATTTCATTTCCGCGAGTGGAGATCGAATCCACAACTTGTGAGCTTATTTATGTTTTTACTTCACACATTATAGAGAGTATGTAGAGAAAATCAAGGTTCAAGCTCTACATTTTCCGTCAAAATTCGAGTTATAAATATTACGATCGAGTGACGAAACTCTGCGCCGCGCTTTGCCTTCCAAAGCAGAGAAATGAAAATAAAAATTAAATGCTCACTAGGAAATACTGAAACATGAAAAAATATAAACCAAATACCATTTTATTATTATTAATTTTTATAACCAATATTGTAGACGTGCTAATACTTAATTTATCGTATCATATCTTCATAATCTTTTTAAAAAATGTTAGAGATATCAATACTATGTCTGGCCCACAATCATTAATAATTACATTACGCTGATATAATATAAACGATTATATAGTTTATTCACTACATATTATATCCTCTAGGACACGTGGGCTGTCTGTACCTACGCAGATTTTTATCACCTTGCCAGTACAAAAGTACAAGTCATTCTCATTTCGTAGTCATTTTTGGTCAATTTACTTAAAAATATTATTTCTTAAATATAGATTTTATATTCTCGTTTTTTTGTGATATTCAAGAAAAAATAATAAGCGACTTTCCGCTTTCCGTAAACTTAGAAACATTATCTACTGAGTAATGGAACCCAACATGGCATTATGTTTAGCCTGACAGAATAAATATGTAAATGATACAAAATCACCAGAATGAGATTAGAGTCTAGTAATTTTCAATTTCACTTAAATATTTTATATATGCCCAAACTACGATGCCGTCAATGCGATCCTATTAAAAATATTTTCATGTAAAATGTTGATAAGCCATCAGGAATGCACTGTCAAGAAGTTATCAAATCTCATGTAGAGCCAAGTTTCTAACTTTACACGCCCTAACTCAAAAATAAATTCATGTTAAATACTTTTAAACATTTTTAAAGTGTTATTCCACACTTAGGAAAGAAAAATACTTATTTAGAAAACGTATAAAAATTTGAACGTAGCGGGACTCGAACCCGCGCCTCCTGGAAACCGACCAGGCGTTCTGACCACTAAGCCTATAACGTTTTATTTTGTACGTTTTTTAAATAAGTATTTTTCTTTCCTAAGTGTGGAATAATACTTTAAAAATGTTTAAAAATGTTTAACAAATAGTATTCTCTCTTGCCAGGCGATAATTCTTAGTAATTGTCTTTGGGTAGCGGAAATTTGTAAAAATCTCCTTACAGAGATGCTAACAACATAAATAAGTTGTAACAAGCGTATAAAAATTTCGACGTAGCTCGAGGAGAACGTATGGCTTAGTGGTCAGAGAACCTGGTCGGTTTCCAGGAGGACATTAGTGTAGTTAGTAACATTAATGTACTGTCAAATTCCTAACTTTGTAACAGTACAATTTAAGGTCATTAAATATATTCTAACGAACTGATTAGAATTGACAATATTTATCACAATATTATCATTAGAATTCATTATCCGATAAGAAAAGAAATATTTTCGCTAAGTAATTACAATGACTAGTGTCTAGTCTAAAAAGATTATTAAATGAGTTAATATCAATTTAATTTTAGTTACTAAGAAGTCTGAGCTTCTGAATCGCTTCCTTGATTTACTATATTAGCTATTTAAATTTTAGTTACTTTAAAGACTCTAAAAACTTAAACTACTATTAATATTATATTTTATTATTTCCTCACATGTGGAAAGGTTATAGAATAATCATATCCATCTGGATTAAAAACTGGAATAATCCAAAACCGGTATTTTGTAAGTAAATCAGAATGTGCGTCACTCCTCTCTACTAATTGATATAATAGATACATTGCAGCTGTCACTGCATGGTGGTCGCTTCCTTGGATTCCTAAAAAAATCCAGTAATTTAGAAGATATATATATGTAACTTCTTGATTTTCTTTCATTATCACGCTTTTTTCCGCCAATAGCAGAGTAGGCAGAGGAAACTTAGTGTGTTAAAATACTTCGTTTCCTGCTTTTCGCCGAATTTTCGAAGTATTGCGTGTTGAGTAGTAGATCTCAAAGTCGCGCTTTTGCCTTGGTACCAAAGCGATGAAATTAAAATACTAATAAATAGTAATTAATTCCTCCAAGTGGGAATCGAACCCACAATTGCCGCGTTACAGACACACGCTTGTACAACTGCTCCTATCAAATTAACAATAGTAATCATTTTAAATTAACTTCACCTGCCACAATCATGATTGTTAGTTTGGCTGAAACAATTTGACCACTAGTCGGGTCATCGACCATCATCATATAAATGGGGTTTTCCATAACTGTGAAATTTCCGTTCGTGATATCTAATCTTTTTGCAATTGGACTATTTTCTGCCCATTTCTTTAATTGTGTATTTATCTGTAGAAGAAAATATATATTTTTTTACATAGAATTTACTTTTTGTTTGTCTCAATAAAAAAATATTAGTGTCTTATAAAGGGAGTTATAAATTTGCATTATAGAATTGTATCTGATAAACTGTAAAATAATTGTATTATCTTTCTTTCTGAAATACCAGTCGTCGCGACGACTAATGCCAATGCGTGATGGCTGATATCAAAATACGTAGCGTCTGGATTATTTATATGCCTAAAATACTTATTTAGAAAACGTATAAAAATTTGAACGTAGCAGGATTCGAACCCGCGCCTCCTGGAAGCTCGAACTTCGAATTCCGCTACGTTCAAATTTTTATACGTTTTCTAAATAAGTATTTTTCTTTCCTAAGTGTGGAATAACACTTTAAAAATGTTAAAAATAATTTATATTTATTTATTTTTTTATTATTATATTTTTTTATTACCTCATGTAACGTTCGCGCTGAATTGAAAGTCAAGGGATGTACTTTCAAAATGTTGCAAAGAAAATTCCTTCTTATTTTTGTCAAATTCGGAGATTGTCCATTACTAGTAATTTCTGATGTTGATATAGTAGTACTGCTGTCAGTTGCATTATCAACATCAGCAACATCATCTTCATAATTTATATGAGAATTGTCTATTTCGGTATCATTGTGAGCGGCATCGACATAGTCGGTTGATTTATCTTCTGCTTTTTTTGTACTACTTTCACTTTCGCTGTCATCCTCATTATAAAATAATTCGTTATATGACAAATTTGATTCCTTATCAACGCTATCTTTTTCAAGACTTATCGTTTTCATATTACTTTTTCTGTTCTCCTCTTCCGAATAAGGTTCGTGGGAGGCTTTTGTTGGATCAAAAGTTTTCATTGATGATTGATATAAATTGACTGTTGATGATAAAGTTTGATTTAATATACCAATCTTATTGAGTAAATCTAAGTTATACTCATATGGTACAAAATCCGCAGAAATTGATGTTCGTCTTGGTGTTAATACGTCTGGGTAAGCATGAGTTCGTGTAGGTCGCAAGGTAGTTGTATGTATTATCTGTACATAAAATAATACTGTAAATATATCAAAGTCGTCTTTTTTTAATGTACATAAAGGTGAAAAATAACTTATTTTATTTGATATGAAAAAGTTTCAGTTCTAACCATATTTATCTAATTAGAATGAAGATTCTCAAATATTAAAAAAATCCTACAGTATCATTAACCGGCCAAGCGTCACGTGCACTAAGAAAATCTTTCTAACATTTTTTATTTTTTTCTTTACATTCTATTGGTAAAATCCCACTAGCTTTGTCTAACCTGATCGGAAAGAAGCAAATATATTTCTGTACAGCACAAAGATATCATTAGAAAGTATTAATAAAATTAAGATTAAGATTTTTAAACTATTATATTTGTAATAGTACTATCGGACCGGTACCCTCTTTATCAGAAGGTTTTGTCCACAATAATGATAAAAAAATAAATAAACATGACTGACGCTACGATACATAGCGACGATGGACGTTACCATTTAAAGAGTTTTATATTTTCTTATCATTACAGTGGTTGACGAGAAAGGAGAGCAGGCGAAGGAGAAGCCCTTAATTTGTAATAAAAAGGTGAAAAATTAAGAAATTACATTAGCTTCACGCTATATTCCGCACACAGCAGGTAGGCATAAATCGATCGAGGGAATCGAATCCACAACCAATCGATTTTACAGTCACACTTTGTGTCAATCTCAATCTCAATTACTTATTATTTATTAATATTCTCATTTCTTCGCTCTGGCACTGACACTGACGCAATGACTCGAGAAGTTACTCTCTGCCTACCTATATGCGGAATACAGCGTGAAGCTGATTTTAATTTTAAGACTGTGATACCTATATCTACTATTTAGTTATATTATCCAATTTAATTAATTTCCAATAAATTAAACAAGTGATGTATGTTTGGGAACCCCGTATATTATTTGGAATTTGAAAAATGTACTAGCGATCGTTAGCTTTTTTAGTCCAGCAAAAATTACTGAATTAAAACTCATGACATAAAGTAGTAACATCTATTTAGCCACAATATATAATATTAGTATGAAGGAAATTTTAAAGGCGTCCATACATTTTTATGGCAGTCAATGTAAAGAAAAATTGGATTTATTTACTAATATTTTAGTAAGTTGGTGATGAATTGTCCATTTTGGTAAGCCTTTCAAATTTTATTCCTAGTAAAATAGGTAAATTTTTGGGCCGCGTTTAAACACAAGCCATATTTTTTGTACAGAATACTTACAAACAAGTCCATAGTGCGTGGTGTTAACGGTCCAATAGTGTCACGACGTGTAAAAGAAACTGGTGCTATCGGCGCATATTGAGCAATGACTTTTTGTGTTCTAGGCAACAGTGGGTTAAGTGAAAGACTTCCATCGCGTTGTGAATGCTGTGGACTTTTTATTTCAATCCCTTAAAATATAATTACTATTTATGAACTAAAAATGAATCCACGTAGGGAATTATACTAAAAGGCCGTCTTTATTTAACTATTACCATATAGAAAATCATATTATACATATGGAAAATCATATTTAGCTATTTATCCAATAAAAAGCCAAAAATTTATATTTGTTTACCTTTAGGTCGCACTGGTGACATGGCCTTGGCAATTGATTTGACAGGTGCAAAGACAATATTACCACCAACTCTTTTACTAGAGACGGTAGTAGGTGGTTCAAATCTTTGATAGTTTCTATATGCATCAATACTGTTTTCAGTGTTCGTTGTTGAAACTACGACACCGTCGACTATAATTTTATCTTGTGCTTTTGTAAGTGGTTGTATGTTCACAGCAATCACTGACTCTTCATGCAAAGGTGTAGTCAAATCATCTTCTAAAACCTTAACAATGAATTCTTGAGTCGTTCCTGCATTAGCACGCCATCTTGTGTATTCTGTGTATGCACGTTTGTGGCGTAAATCTATATGATATAAATCAATAGCGTAAATCGTTAGCGTTGAAACATTAAAAAAAAGTAAATAAAAACTCAACTCATTGCCTTACATGATAATGCACTAATGGGACAAGAGTCTTCTTTAGTATTGTTACTACTAAATACAAATTTTATAAAACCTAATATAATCAAAAATATACTGTAATTCATGTTAAGAAAAGACAGAACTTCATCATAACTTTGACATATGATGACATTTTCATAAAATCATATGTGAAATGTGTTTACAAAAAAAAAGAATACCTCGAGTCTCGAGTATGAGGAAAATTTGAGTAAAGTATCCATCACACTTGTATTTTTAACATAATATCTTTTAATATTATTATATCCAATTGATCAATAATTAAAATGAAGTACAAAAGGATTTATAATTAATAAGAACATCTTACTTTTTATAGAAAAAAGACCTTGCTTGTTTAGTTTATTTAAGTCTAGCAACCTTAACAGCTAATTTCGTTAAACTAGCAAAACCGTCAATATTGTCTGAAATATCATTTCACTGTATATATTTCTGTATCAATCTTTAATAATATTTGTAGATTTAAAACATGTTTTTACAATTAAAAATTTACGTAATTGGTATTATTTACTTTCTGAGTATATTGTTTCTTATTCTGTTCCCACCGCGAAATTTTGAGCAGTGAGTATTTATCTATTATTTTGCTTAGATTTTTTAAAAATTGTTGTAAGTCATTAGCGTTGAGTTTATGACCCTTGCTATATGACTCTATTAACCACCTGTTACTATTAAGGTATGCAAGAATATCTTCTAGCCCGCGGTCATAGAGGTAGAAGAGTAACTCGGACGGAATGGGTCTCACAAGCTCGTTCATTAGATGTCAATTATTTAAATTTTTTTTAGCTTCACGCTGTAACAGGTAGAGGTAACCTGGGAACCTAGTGTCAAAACACTCTTATTCGCCAAACTTAAATTTGCGCTCATTTTTTATTAAATTTATAATTATTTTTTTCTATGAAATATCTATTAGTTTGCACTTTTTGAACCTTTTTCTTTATTTGTATTGTAAGATCTCACTCCGTGCCAAATTACAAAACTGTTGGTCCATATGGTAACTAAAATGTATAATTACGCGGCGAATTTCATACAAAATGCAATCGATACATAAATGCTCCAAGTGCGGCTTGATAGGTCTACGCGATCTCTAGATCTTAAAGGTCTTAATAGACGGACAGACAGATAATAAAGTGGTCCTGTAAGGGTTCTATTTTTACCTTTTAAGGTACGGAACGCTAAAAATAATAATAAAAAAATATATTTAATAAAAAAAGTAGAAATTACAAAAATGTTAAAAAGTTGCACATCGGACCTTCGTTTTTTACGTCCACAGATAATGCTTATTATATTGTTCAACTCTTGGTAAGGCTCCTACGAATAAGGTGGCATACACTCGTATGTCGTAGATTAAATGGCTTGTTAGTTTCATCTTGTAGTATCGCAAAAAACGCCAACAAAAACAGAGAAAAACTTAAAAATATATATTTTTTTGTTTCTGTTACTTTTACAAAAAGTATT
Organism: Heliconius erato x Heliconius himera; assembly: GCA_013421005.1. Lineage (NCBI taxonomy): Eukaryota > Metazoa > Arthropoda > Insecta > Lepidoptera > Nymphalidae > Heliconius > Heliconius erato x Heliconius himera. The sequence continues at coordinate 64,867 of JAATLQ010038617.1, forward strand.
ATAACCGCTTAGAAATTTTTTTAAAGCCTATTTAACATATAAAATTGACCCCTTTTACAGTTCATTTATAGATAAATATATAAATAAATATGTATGTGGGAATAACAAATCTTTGTTTTCTAGATCCGGATCCAAAATGAGAATGGTCCGAAGTACCGGCAGCAACGTCAAATATTCTAAATTTATCGACTATGAAAATATGTTAAGCATAGTGCAACATATGGCTACTGAAAGCCCCGATATGGTACAAGTCGCGTATCTGACACCACAAACTGCTGGGAACAATAGCCTGATCGCTTTAGAACTACACAGCGATACACATAGCAAGAAACCGGGAATACTTATAATCGGAAGTAATGTATTAAATATTCAAAATGAAATTAATGACTTCTAGATTAATAAAATAAATAAATAAATCAGCTTCACGCTGTATCCCGCATACAGCAGAGTAGGTTGAGGGAACCTAGTGTTAAGACACTCCATTCCCCACTTACTGCCGAATTCTGGAGGCATTGCGTATTGAGTGGCAGAACTCAACGCCGCGCTATGCCTCGACACCAGGACGAAGAAATGGAAATATAAATTTGAATAAATATTTCATCTCCTCGAGTGGCGATCGAACCCACAACCAGTCCACACCAGACCACAACCAGGTTTTACAGTCACACTTTGTGCCCCTGCGCCACGACTCCCCTTTAATAAAAACTCTAAATATATATATTATAATGAAAGAGACCGAGCTTAACAATCAGTTACATAGATCTATGGCTTGGTAATCCTAGAACTCTCTCCGTAGTGCTTGTAATTTCTCAGGGACAGAGTACCCATTTACCCTATTCCAGTACACCTAATAGCATTAGCTTCACTATTTAAAAAGAGGGCTAGAAATATATATACTTACCTAGTTTTATAAGAAAGTAACGATTTGTTATAAAATTCTCAATTTTGCATTTTTGTTATAAACATAGCACTAAATGGAATGACGTGGGGTGGACCGAATGCTATTATTGAGTTGGCAGAAAAGCTTCTATATGATACGAATTACCAAACACCTTTCTTTAACGACTACGATTGGTAAATATTTTATAACATTCTTATGTCTTAGTCAGTTTTTAGTACCAATTTAAAATATTTAAACGACTAGCACGAATAATTTGGTTATTTACGGACTACGGACTTGCTGGAAAATATGTAGTGTACCTATTGTTTAAATAGCTCGATAAAATTCGTATGACAATTTCTTTGTATGTATCCAACTTGATATGGATATGGCGTGAAACAGGGTAGGGAAAGGGAGCCTGGAGTTGAGATACTGCTCCAAATTTTCTTCTGAATTCTGGAATTGTGTATTGGGGGTCGGAACTCAACGCCAACCTGTCGCGCTCTTATGCCCCTGCGCCACGGCTGGCCTCATATCTACTAAATAAAGATCGCAAAGTGGAATATGAATAATTATTATTGTGTAAATAAATAAATTGTTATAAAGAGTAGTATATTATATATTTTACTTATAAAATTTTAGGTATCTAATACCCATAGCAAATCCAGATGGACTTCAGTTTACAAGAAAACTTCAACATTACACTTCAATAGATCCCACAGAATGGTCCAAAAATCTCACTGCAAGGGATCTAAAGACGAGACCTGGCGTGTGGCTCAAGAATATTGACAAAACGGAAGGTCATATATGTTTCGGGACCAACATAAACCGAAACTTTGCATACCACTGGCAAGGTTTATAAAAATCTATTTCTGATTATATATATTTTTTAAATATTAAATATGTATTGGGTTTTTTCTATATTTTAATGTACATTATAGGTAAGGATTGTCATAACACTGGGTTCCCTTTGCTGATTTTTTTTTTATTATACGGGTGGAAGTGTCAGCACCACATTAAATGAAACCACAGTTTTAACTACTCTATAAAAGCCTAGTATAATTCAGAAAAAAATAAATTCCCAAAAATGAAAAAGTTTTTTTTTCAAACAAAATAAATAATAAAATTGTCATTTTAAAACAAAATGCCATTTGTAAGGATGACGCACGCACACATAAACCTATCAAAGGAACACCGCCGCACACGCCTCATTTCGAAATCGAGTCGTATGTATTGGCAATAAAGTTCAAAGTTGTTTAACGTTTAGTAGTATTTTTGTAGTAGTAAGTGTTTATGTTATTGGGATCTATACGTAATCGCGTCACACGAAATACAGGTATGGATAAAAATCGTGAAAAGAAAAAAAAATCCTATGTCCAAACTGTTGAGGCATCTCGATTAATTTCTTTAGGTATAGGTTTGAAATATTTTACCCTTAATGCTGTTTCCATAAATGGAGCGCTCCCTCTTCCACCCTGTAGATGATTTAGCCTAGACAAATAAAATGTATCTTTTTCACGATAAATGTCGACGTGGACAAAGACGCAATTCATTATCTAATTTTATATACCGTCTACGATTAAAATTATCTTCAATGTCAATAACTCGCATATTATCGTCAATAATCTGTTTCGAATAATGAAACACGAATGTTTTATAAAAAAAAATACAAAAATCAGCTTTACGCCCTATCCCGCACACAGGTAGGAGAACGTAGTGTTAAGATACTCCGTTCTCTGCTTTCCGCCGAATTCTGGAGGCATTGCGTGTTGAGTGGCAGAACTCAACGCCGCGCTTAACCTCGACACCATAGCGAAGAAATAGAAATATAATATATATATAAATTTAAGTAAATATTTCATCTCTTCGAGTGGGGATCGAACCCACAACCAGTCGGTTTTGCAGTCACACCTCGTGCCGCTGCGCCACGACCGGCCTCTCGGCTCTCCGGCGTGTTGAGAAACTTTTATAATTAACTATTATTTTGTTACAGACGATGTCCGTAAATCACCAGATCGATGTTCGCAATTTTATCCAGGAGACAGGCCGTTCGATACAACGGAAGCGCAAGCAATACGGGCATACGTACATAAGCTGGCCGATCTTGTGGATTTCGCAATACATTTGCATTCAAGCTTCGTATTAAAAAAAGTAATCAATTTTTATTAAACCTATTGACGTCTCTTAAGTTAACCTACCATATTCATAGGTAGGTAGTACCTATATATTAAAAAAAACTCTATATAATAAAAGAATATTTAGCATTGACGCCAGGAGTGGCGCAGGGGCACAAAGTGTAACTGTAAATGCGACTGTTGGTTCGATTCCCACTCAAGGAGTTGAAATCACGGCAAAACACGGCGTTGAGTTTCACCACTCGACACGCAATGCCTTCAGAATTCGGCTGAAAATCTGGAAGGAAGTATCTTAACACTAAATTCCCTCTGCCTACCCTGCATTGTGTGGGGTACAGCGGGAAGTTGATTTATTTATTTATCATTGATTTGTAAACAATTTTAGAAGGCAGTCTCAAAAACACTTAGGATATTAATTAATATGATTTAATTTACTTTCTCGTATTACGTCATTTCCTAATAACATTAGACAAAATAATGTCACTGTGATTATTCATGAAGCTATCGTGCCTTAGTGGGACAACTTTTCACTGCAAACGCGATGGTGATGGGTTCGATCTCCACTCCGGGGAATTACTTATTTTCATTTAATAGACAAAGTACGGTGTTGAGTTTCAACACTCAACACACAGTATCCCGAATACCGACGAGAAAAGAAAATTTTATAACTTATAACCTGTTATATTTGGGGGCAAAGCGTGAAGCGAAAACAAATAATATATTTTATTTATTATATTATTATATCAGGAATTTATATTGTACCCATGGCGATATACCTTACATCAGCGAAGCAATTATAGAACACTTCAAGAAATAGGAGAATATGCAGCAAGACAGGCACGACTTTCTGATGGTAGACTGTACGAGGTATTTATTAGTTTCGTCACATACTAAGAAGCATCTACTCTTATATGAGGATTATGTAAATCGTATAATAATTTTGAATAATCGTATAATAACAAAATCCTCTGAAATATTTAAATTCTTACCAGTGTTTCTTTAGCTTCACGTTGTGTCCCGCACATAACAGGGTAGGTAAAGGGAACCTGGGAACCGAATCTTAAGACACTTGATTCCCATTCCCCACTTTTCGACAAATTCTAGGAGGCACAGGAGGTGTGGCGGGACTCAGCGTCCCATTATTACCACTGTTCTTATTCAATATTGAAATAACGTTACTAAATATACATTCATACATTTTAAAAGAATGTAGAGACTTCTTGTGAGACTGAAGTCAAGTGAGTAATGCCTACTTAAATATGTGAAACTGCAATTCATCAATATATATATATTTTTTTTTAGAAATCCAAAATTTGTTACTTTTTTTAAGGTGCACCAAGCTAGCGGTGACGGAAGGGTTGCGGGATCTTTAAGCGACTACCTGTCTGGTGTAGTTGGAACTGAACTGGTGTTCCTTGTTAAGCCCTACCATGATTTATTTCCTGATTACACAAACTCATCTACATTAGGTAAAATATTCTAACGTATCATATTTTTCCTCTATTTTAGTTAAAAATAGTCATTTATCTAGCCTCTTGCTGCTTAGTTTTAGGTTTGAAAAAAAGTTGTAGGTAAAATGGTATACTTGCTGAAGCAAATTTAACTTGACTGTATGATGTGAATTAAAAATGCATAAATGCTCGTATTCTTTGATCGACTTAGAAGCTTGTTTTGTTCTGTGGTCCAAAGGACCGTAGAGTCCGTAGACCTGAATATTTGATATTAATTTAAATTTGATACCTCAACTCGATCTCGAAATAAATGGTCTTGACGGACGGACAACACGGATTTTTTCTCTTTGAAATAAGGAACCCTAAAAATTTAATAGAATTATTTTAACAATAATATTTTCTTTGCAGAAGCCTACGTTCATAAATCCATTTCGGTTATCTTGAGTTTGGTCAGAGGTTGGAGAAGTAGTACAAAGCTAAACACACTTTCATTTTTTGGAAAAGATGTTGAATTTTAGATAATATTTCAATAAATTATAAAAATATACTTGTCAAGATTTTTATTTAATGTAGACAAAAATAAAGCAATTTTTATTATTATTAAACTGAGTAAATAATTTTAAGAGAATTATGAACATACAAAATGAAAATATTTTTGCTATTACTATTTGGTAAAGTCTCGAAAACAAAATTATTTGCTATTATTACATTTTTTTAAATAATTTACAATAATCACAATATTTATTACCTATTCTATATAAAAAAAATACATTTAATCTTTTTTAATTCACATTGTAATTATACTTCAAATCAATATTTCTTTATTAGTAAAATGGGATATAAAAATGAAAAAAAAACAATTTTTGGCAACTTTTTTATAACACTTTGGGTTCAAAAAATAAACAACATATTTTAGATACATATAAAATGAGCAATACAATAAATAAATAATATACATACAAAATACAACTAATATCACCTCGTAGTAGTTTCTGAGGGAATGGTACTTTTTCTTAATAACGACACATCAATGTCCCAATTCTTGGACATATCATCTAGGGATTGTAGTAACCGCATCTGTTTCTCGTTGTTTTCTTTGAGATCACTCGTATGGATGAGGTGGAGGTGAAGAGACACTTGGTGTAAATGCTGCAGTCTTTTATACAGTGAACCCCTGAGGATCTCGTTGCTGTACTCGCGCCAGTACTTTAAATTCCTACCGATCACCGTGACCACGTGATCCTTCAGGTCTTTCAAACAAGATCTCTTCTGGATAATCGACTGTAAATAGAGAAGGGATTATGTTAAAATAAATAATAAAGCTTCACGCTGTATTCCGCACCCAGCAGGGTAGGCAGAGGGAACCTAGTGTTAAGACGCTCCGTTCCCCACTTTCTGCGGCATTTTGGAGGCATTGCGTGTTGATTGGCAGAACTCAACGCCGCGCTTTGCCTCGACACCAGAGCGAAGAGATGTAAAATATAAATTTAAGTAAATATTTCATCTCCTCGAGTGGGGATCGAACCCACAACTAGTCAGTTTTAAAGTCACACTTTGTGCCCCTGCGCCATGACTGGCCTCAATGGATTATGTTAACCTATTTTAATTTAATCCGGTCGTGGCGCAAAATGTAAAGATGATGTTGATTATGATGTGGTGGTGAGGTTGTTAATATTTTCATCTTCTTGCTCTTGTAATAGACGGGAGGCAAAGCGCCTCGTTCAGTTCGGCCATTCAACATGCAATCTATCAGAATTCCGCAAAAAGCAGGGAATGGAAGTCTTAATGGAAAAGGAGTGTCTTAACACTAACCTAGTGGTAGTATAAAAATAAAGTGTTATTCCACATTTAGGACTTTTTTCTTTCCTAAGCGTGGAAATAATACTTTAAAATTGTTAAAAATATTTAATAATTAGCCTTTGCCAAATGATAATAATTATCTTTGGGTAACGGAAATTTGAAAAATCTCCCCACAGAGATGCTAACAACATAAATAAATTGTTACAACCGTACGAGAATTTCGAAGTAGCTTGATGGGAGCGTATGGCTTAGCGGTCGGAGCGCTTGAACGGTTTTCAAGAGACGCGGGTTCAAATCCCGCTACTGAACGTAGCGGGATTTGAACCCGGACGTCATTTTTGGACGTTTTCTAAAAAGTAAGAATAGTGTTATCATGCGAAAATCATTTTTATTAGTACATGAACTATATTTAATGTTCATATAAACATTGTCCTAGGATCACGGATAAAAGGTTTCAAAATAAATACACGTAAAAAAACGTGATATCTTATCTTACTACAACTCACTCCTTCCTTCCTTGTATAATTTAGTGGTTATTTTGATTTTATTCAATTTATTTCTAATTTAACCAAAGCTACAAATGGAATATACTTAAATAATAAATGTTGTGACCTTGCTTTAAATGTATAAAACAATTGAGTAAATAGTAATATCTGTCTTGCGAAGTAGGTACCTCAAAAAAGAATAGCGATTTTAAAAAAAATAAGGTGTTCGTGACGCATTTGCACAAGCGTGTGACTGTAAACGCTACGGTTGAGTTTGATTCCCGTTCGAGCGAATGAATAATTATAAAATAATAAATATTCTCATTTTTTAGTTTTGGTAACAAGGCAACTGGCAAAGCGCGGCATTGAGTTCCGTCAAACAACACGCATTACCTCGAAAACTTGGCGGAAAGTGGAAAATTTGGCGAGTTTCAACACCAGGTTCCCTATACCTACCCTACCCGAGATACAACGAGAACCTAAAAAAGAGTAGCATTTCACAATTTTAACACATTGATTTAAATGTGCTGACAATAAAAGTTATAAGAGACATATATAATAGATAAATCGATATTGCGGTATAAGACCATATAAATTATTTGGATTTTCGATAGAGCACGGATTTAAATGTTGGTTGGTATATTTTATTTCTATATATATTTATTAAACAATTTAAAAAAAAACTATTAGCCTTTATTTATCACTCAAGGATGTGTATTATTATTCGCGTGACGTGTGTTATTATCTCACTATATCTACGATATATTTATTGTAACATGTGGTTTAATAATGATATAATGCTACTTGCAACTAGTACTGCGACGCTGATATTGAACAAAAGTTTATTTACTGCAATAAAAGTTTATTTACTGCAATAAACTTTATAGTAGGGGAGCCTACGATGCTAAATCGGGATTTACTCAAGCACCATTGAGACTTATTGGGTTGCGAAGCTTAGATGGTGAAATGAAAAAAATGTCATATGAAATATTATATGTTTTGATCGGTGGGATGAGCGACTATAGATTTTCGAAAATGTAAAAAAAACCATGTTCTACGTTTTCTTAAAAATGTTAGTATGTTAATCTGATTGTTTCCATGATGGAGGTGATCTTACGTAAAGGTTAAAAATGAAAATATATATATATTTGATTGAGCTCACCAGATTATCTAACGCCCAATATTAATAACCTATCTCCAACGTCAATCTTAGATTGTTTCATATATCTATTCAATCTAGAGATTGGATTATTAATATTGGGCGTAAGTAGATATAAAGAGAACATGAAAAAAAACTCTTATTATAATAATCTGACGATTTGAATGTGACGCAAGCTTACAGCAATATTAGAATGTGCAAAAACAATTTCGTAATTTTGTAATACTCAAGCGCGTCAAATTAAGATATATATATGGTTCATCTTCATGTACTATCTCATAAATTCATCAATGAGTGAGACAGTAATAAATAGACAAAAAGTGAGAGAGTAATAAAGGCAACCCGTAGTTGCATTTAATTTATCGATCAATTTTCATTCGACTTGTGGATTTCGTCAGATTATATATTTATAATCCTTGAATTATTTCCTTTATAATAAAAGAAAAATTAGCCACAATCGAAAATTTCAAGGTAACGATTTTTTTTACAACTTTGTAAAAAAAAACATTATCTCGACATTTTCTCATTTCCTCCTTCTTTACGTCAGTCTCAAATTATCAGATTAGTGGAATATACATGATTTAGCATGTAACTAACTCACTCTACCTTAATCTGATTTCAGATGATCATTTTTTTTACTATTCTGATCCTTTATCCTAGACGGGCGACCATATATATATGGGGTTCATATTTGGCACTTAACCGAGTACAAGGAATCCCCCTGTATATTAATCTGCCACGCTTTAGTAAATCCCTACGTCCCCACTTGGACTCTCTTACCATTAATAGACCATTAGTAAACAGCGGCTGTCGTTTGAACCAGATACTAATATAATACGCCTACCTACTTCGCATACTCGAACAGTGATAACGTAAATCGTATTCATTACTTATACAGTTATTAGTACGTGGCCACATTAAACATACAAACACTTAAATCATATAGGCAGATTTTTTTATTTAAAGATTATAGTTTCTTCGATAGATACAGTGTCACGTGTTATTTAATTTCAATTTATATTGATAATATTTAATTAATATAGATAATATTTAAGAAAATATATTAAGCTGTCTATCTAGCTGATATAAAGAATCCTATATCTTATCGTCCACCTTCGACTTCCTTACCCTGACTGACATGCCTAGACGATATCGCGTCGTTGATTCTAATTATTTATATCACTTATGTAAAAAATATTTTTTAATATATCATGGAGTTAATAGTTATTTGCTACTCGAAAGGCTATGCAAATATGTATATATATAATAATTTAATACAATATAGACGTCCCAAATACGACGTAGTCGAAGTACATAAGCCATCATAACGTACGTAAATAAAAATAGCTTCACGCGGTATTCTACATATCTACGGAACTCAACGCCGCGTCTTGAAATTTACAAACAGATCCTGTTCCTCTGGACCCTGTTGATTCAACAGTACTAAATTAATTAGCATGTTAAGTTTTACCGAAAACATATCTTGTATTACGTGTAAACGTGTGTTGAGTTAGAACAATAGAAAAAGAGATTGTGAAAAGTATATAATATTTGAATACAATATAAGTATACCTGTGGCAGCGAGCAGAGACACAGGCGCGCCCGCAGGCGGCGCGGCGCGCGCAGCGAGCGCAGCGCCAGCGCCGCCACGCCGCTCGCCGACACGCGCTCGCGCCGCGGGTACGCGCGGCTGTCCGCCTCGCCGCTACTGCTTATCACAAATAAAAAAATAAAAATAGCCTTTATTCTCTGACCCAAGTTTCTTATATCTAATTACAGAAAAAAAAGGAATTTATTTTATTTTATTATATTACTAAACCTTTATAACTTATTTGCTTATTATTTATTTACATTGCACATTATATGCAACCGGGTCAGGTTGTCTTGTGTCATAGGCCGCCTTCATTTCTTTCCATTTATCGCAGCACTTTGCTAACCGTCTCCATCCATTTGGTAGGTCATCTTCCCATCTTCTGATTTGCCTTCCTCTTTGTCTTTTCCCATTCCATATCACAAATATTATACAATAAATCATGAGGCCAGTCGTGGCGCAGTGGCACAAAGTGTAACTGTAAAACCGACTGGTTGTGGGTTCGATCCCCGCTCGAGGAGATGAAATATTTATTTAAATTTATATTTCCATTTCTTCGCTCTGGTGTCGAGGCAAAGCGCGGCGTTGAGTTCTGTCACTCAACGCTGCATCCCGCACACAGCAAGTTAGGCAAAGGGCACATAGTGTGGAGACACTCCGTTGCCCACTTTCCACCGATTTCTGGAAGTATTGCGTGTTGAGTACAGTACATTTTACATATAATAAGCATATTATGTTTAACTTTCCGCCCGTCCCCATATACTACAGGCTAGTATCGGGTGGCACTCACCCGTCGCCCAGGAACACGAGCACGGCGGGGTAGGCGTGCGCGGAGTAGTGCCAGGGCAGGTCGTGGCGCAGCGCGTCGAGGCGGGCGGCGCGCGCGCACACGCCGCACGCCCGCAGCGCGCGCGCCCCCTGCGCCAGCGCGCGCGCCGTGTGCGCCGCGCACGCGCCGCCGCATATTGCTACTATGGATACCTACGAATAATTACTAATAATGATCTGCGTAAATTTTACAAGAGATGCCGAAAACGTTATTTTATTTTTATGCAAATTACAACTACTCTACTTTTACTCTACTTCACATATATTTTTTTATAATATGGAGATGATATTTTGTATCAAAACATAAATAAAATCATATTCAAACTTACAGTTCCAGGTGCTCTGACAAATTTCTTAAAAGTATATGTAGTGAGGTCTGTAATGTACACATTCTCGTCTACGTTTTGTGTATTCTTGGACGCATATTTATCGTCTGCTTGATTCACACTCTCGCTGACGTTCGTCGTGTTGAAGTGATGCGTATGAGTCGCGAGTACACGCGACCGTAGCGTCCTCTTTAGAGACTTGCGAGTAAAATTATATATAAAATCCCGCACTGTCTTAGCACTGTATTCCTCTGACATTACGTATTGGCTTTCATGCTGAAAACCATTTTTATTAACCACATTATTTAACATAATATTCTTATTCTGTACATAAGGGGCCGTTCAAGTATTACGTAAGCAGTTTTTTTGCAATTATCGAAATTTAGACTCTTGACAATGTGCCATTCCCGCTAAGTAGATATAATAAACTTATATATTATAAAACTAATAGTTATATCGTCTACCAAATATAGCCATAATATATATGAAAAAATAAATTACCTCTGCTTACGTAATTACTAGCTAGACCTCCCATGTCATCAAAAATAAGCAAACCCAAGACCCCCCGCCCCCCTACAGTGCTTACGTAATTTTTAACCTACCTTACTATCTAAAATGACGACGGCCGTCTTATCTTTTTTATTTTTTATATCAACACCAAGAGCTTCCGCGAAGTGATAATTCCTTATACTGTCAACTGCTAACATATGTAAAGAATAATTTGTCCTACAAGACAGGCCATGTAAATGTGTTATATTCCCTTCCCTAACCTTAGCGGGTGAAACTGGAGGATTTATTTTATTTGCAAACTGTAGTAACCTACAGAAATGCTTCACATTGTCTTGTACAAGATTCTCAGAGGATAGAGGATCGTCTTCGTATGGAAGCATTGTTGATTCTATTCTGAAAGGGAACCATTTTTCATTTATTTAATTAATGTAACGTTTACAGATAATAAAGTAAACGCCATAATAATATAAGTTTTTTTTTTTAGTTCAGCCACTTAACCTTCTTTATTATTTTTAAGCTTGAACCTGTATCCCGGTATAGCAGCATATATATACATACCAGGATAAGCAGAAAGTATTGTGTTAAAACGACAACGTCGTTCTATCTTCTTACCAGAGCGAGAAAATTATTGTGACGATTGTGGTATCGAATCAAACCTACAACCTTCGACTTACAGTAAGACGCTGTGCCGCTGCGCCACGACGTCTCATAGCACACATATTGTTTTATTAAAAATACTAAATAATAATAACAATAAAACATATAAAATTATGTGTGGAATTTATCTTCTAACCTGGAATATTTACACTTTACATAAATATACTTGTAATATATAAAGGATAAACTTACTCTTGCTCTTCTGTTTCGAATTCATTATTTAAATGTTCTTCAAATGACTGACATTTTTCATAATTTTCATAAAAACTTTTCTCAGCTGGCAATGATTTCGAAACGCTGCTCCCGCATTGTTGTAAAAAATTTAACGTCGACCACAATGCAGAATTTTCATTAGTGCTTTCAATCAATTTTGAAATGGCCAAACCTTGCTTCAGAAAAAAATCGAGTACACTGCTTTTTTGATTTTTTTGTGTTATATTATTCCAGGGATACTTATTATTATGTGAAACAACTTCTCGTTTATAATTTAAATTCAATTTCTTGTTAGGCTTTTTAAATTTGTACTCTTGACAAAATTTTAAATAGTTTTTTTGCTGGTATAATAACCTTTGTACTTGTTGCAGTTTTGTTAGTTCGGTAGTCCATTGGCTACTCTCGTTGTTCTTACAATTGTAATACTCCATTGCTATTTCACGCAACTGAAAGAATTCAAATAAGGAGTGGTAAATTATCTTTTTTTTTTCAGCTTCACGCTGTATCCCGCACGCAGCAGGGTAGGCAGAGGGAACCTAGTGTTAAGACACTCTCTTCCCCACTTTCTGCCGAATTCTGGAGGCATTGCGTGTTGAGTGGCAGAACTCAACGCCGCGCTTAGCCTCGACACCAGAGCGAAGAAATGGAAATATAAATTTAAGTAAATATTTCATCTCCTCGAGTGGGGATCGAACCCACAACCAGTCGGTTTTACAGTCACACTCTGTGCCGCTGCGTCACGACTGGCCTCAAATTATCATTTTACATTAGAAATTAGTTTTTTTAGCTTCACACTGTATGTCTTTAGGTGGGGAGAAGTTTAAGACACTCCGTTCTCCATACACCATTACATTTTCGAGACATGCGTGCTGTGAAGCGGAACCCGACGCTGCGTTAATCTTGTTAACAGATCGAGAAAATGAAAATTATTCATACACTCAAGGGAATAAAACACCTTTTATTTAGTAAAGTAAGGTCCCTTATAATAAACAAAGAAATGTTGATTATATTTCTTGACAAATTCTTTTCATGAATATAATAAATAATACTTTAAAATATTAAAGAAGAGAATCAAAGAGAACTTGGAAAGAAAGAAAAATCTTTGCAAATCATATTTTCAACATGATTTTTTCATAATTTTGCTCAATTCACATTACAAATTAAAAGTGATATGGGGTTCTTATACGAAATATAAACAGATAAGTTTTTGCTATACAAAGATTTCAGTATTTCAATTTCTTAACACATATTACTTTTTGAAAAAAACAACTTTTATATACATACTAAAGCATATGACGGCAACTGTTCATATAGTGGATTGAGAGGTGTGAAAAGTATTAAAATAGGGTTGCCATCTGCATATCTTTCAAAATTGTATGACTTCTGCCACATTGGTATAATTCTTGCCACTGGCTGAACAAAGTTTTGCAGAACCCAGTGCATTAAGTGTGTTTCATTCCACCCATTGTTGTTCTCATTTGGAATGTACTCCTGGAAAGTAAAGAAATATTAAAAAGTATCATAGATATATCAGATAATTTTAATAATTCAACTTTATATAAATGCATCAATAATAAAAAAAATAAAAAGTAAAAAAAAGCATAAACAAAACATTTATGAAAAAGGAAAATATAAAAAAAATACATAAACATTTATATGAATAGAATATCTCAAATATTCTTTTTTTTTAAATTACCTTTGTATCATTCCACAGCATAAGTCTAGCAGTTGGCACAGTGTCCACTCCTAGATCTATTGCCAAATCCATAGAAGTAACTGACGCAAAACATATTTCACCAATTGTGTCAAATTCACGAGACTTTAATGCAACATTGTACCACACATTATAGTACTGTGATGTTTCAATTAAAGGTGTAAATCCTACAGCTACAGCCTGTAAAAAATATATATAATTTTTTTTTAGCTTAATACTGTCCCGCATATATCAAGGAGAGGGCATTGGAAATTTAGTTTAACACATTCTGTTTCCAGGTCATTTTTTGTGACATTGCCTTGTAACCTTGAATAGGTATTAAACTGGTTTATATTGTGTTTATCGATACTGTGCAGCAGCTATTTGAATTTAAAAAAATCTATATTTTATAGTATAGTCTATATTTTTAGTAAAATTATAATAATAAATTATTGTTCTATACTCACATCACAGATAGATAATAAGTTAACTAGATCTTCTGTATTAGATACTTTTTCTAGTGGTCTCATTACCAATTCTAAAAAATTAACCATACTCTCTGCATTTCTTGGCCCTATAAAAAGAAGATTAAATTATGTTACAAATATCAATAACTGATGAATTCATATAATTTATATGTGAAAAAAAATTGTACAGAAGATGTCATTACTGCTAAGGGGCACCCCCCGTAAACAGAGTTTACTTGATGATGGAATATCTTTTGCTCATAAGTTTAAATATATTTGTTAAATAAATAACAGTGAAATATCACCTTGCAATTTAGAATTACATTTTGGCACAAAATGCCTTATTGTGACTTATTTATAAAAGATAGATATGGTGTCTTTATTTTAGAACTAATGAAACTGCATGTTTTTGTAGTATAATATGTTTACATATATTTAAGTATTTCTGCAGTGCACATTGTTAAAATAATATGATAGGATTCCTTATTATAGTTATTGCATTATTTAAGGCTAACTAAGAGTTTAACAGCGATGTCATAGCTTATAGCACTCCTAGAAATGTAGCTTGCATACAAAACAAAAAAAAATAAATCAAAACAGTACTTTCATAGATCTTAGTGTTCAACAAACTCTTCCACTTTATTATATTATTATAGATGTCAATTGGTTCTCTAGTTTTTATACATTTATCTTACCTTTGTACAGTACACCCCTAGAAGTTACAGTATATACCATAAGTATCGGCCATAAGGGTATTTTATTATGTTGCAATCTACACTCACTACCAGGATTCCAACAGTTAATAGCAGAAAAATGTACCTTAAATACAAAAATATAAATTTAAGTTTTAGTTTTTATTATACACATAAATTTAACACATATATTTTTCTTAAATATCATTTGTTTAGGTTCAATTTAATCCTGTCAAAACAATGCATTCTGCCCTAATATATTTTCTAACATTTGTCTAACTTGAATGGGGCTATGACCATATTTCATTACTCCAATTGGAGGTTAATATTTATACAAAATTATCACACAAATCCATACTTTACCACTTTAAAAAATTGTCTTGAAATAACACAAACGTAATACAATTCCATTAAGGGAAACAAATATAATACTCACTCTATCTTGTAAAATTTTAGCAGCCTTTTCAAATTCCCCCCTAACATATTGTGACTCTGCATCCCAAGGTGCATAGTACATGACAAATGATATATCCTCTGTGTTTATAGCCGCTAGGGCACTACTTAATTGGCCTCTATACCAATCAGTTACAACTGAATCTGAGAAAAAGAATCTCACAGCTTGAGGAACTTTTGATATTTTTGTGGGCCTGCAATGTGAATAAGGTAAAATTAAAATTTAAATATATTTTTTTTATAGCATTGTGAGAAACTTATTAAACTTATGTTATTATAAAATTTATTTAATAACTCACGCATTGTGTAAAGCTCCATATGTGGTGAGAGCTAGAGCAATGCAAAACACTAGTTCTTTTATTAGCATATTGAGGGTTAACTCTTTGTTATTGTTTTGTTTAGGCTGTTGGGTATCTTCAATAGAGTTCTGCTCATTGCTAGAAAGGCTTGTTTGTTCTTTTAATGACGTGACCTGCGAAATATCTTCAGAGTCCGCCGTTGGAAACATTACACGTCATTCATAAACAAAATCTACCAAAATTCGTTTACGTGTTATTTTGCATGACTCCAATAAACTTAACTTAAGACCATCTAAGAAATTATTGGTAGTTATCTGATAATTCATAATAATTAGCATCTAAAACATTATAAGTTTGTTATTTCTTAACTTTTTAAATCATTAAAAATCATAATTAAACAAGAACAATCAATGTCAATATCGTCATATGACTTTGACATTACTTGTTTTGTTCATGATTCATTAATCATTATCCACAAAGTAAAGTCAGGTTAAAAAAGCTAACTACCGCGCGGTACCTACTTCTATTACAAAATTTTACAGTTTTATTACGAACGTTTTAATATTTTTTTTTGTTTTGTACTTATTTATATATACATTCCATATATCAGCTTACATTTTAAAAAATTGTTAGAATTGAAACCTTATTAATAGTGCTACTGATAAAGTTTCATTATTTACCAGTAACATAGATACATAATGAAATAGCTAGCTTGTTAGTATATAGCAGTAAAAAGCTGTATATTAAATTCTGTCCTATTAAATAGAAAAATGTTTTGTTATTTTTATTACGGTACGGCTGCTGTAACCTCCCAATCATGTATAACAGAAAAATATTTTCAATCATTTCCTCGTCACTGATGATTTGTCAAATTTTAATTTGAAAAATGTTTAGTGCAATTAATTAATTAATCGAAGGTATAAAAGATCTGCTGGTCGTACCGTTACACTTCAGCTGGCCACATGAGCACATTAGTTATACGGTAACGTTGTATATTTCCACGGGTTTATTCACATCTTAGTTTATTTACATGAGTTTTATATAATCATATAAATAATAACTTTACAAATAATATCAAACAAAAAATGCCTTTAATAAAACAGTAGTAAGAAATAAGTCTTTCAGCAAGCAGCAATTTTGTCAAACAAAATATTGTAAATTAATGTGATTGAAATAAAAAAGTTTTTTATTTATGAACAGATTGTAATACAAACACTAAATATTAAAAGAAGCTTGCCAGAATCCAATAGTAAAAACTGCATTTAAACCGGTTAAGGCGTTTCTAAGATTACCTTGAACAAGCGCACAGACAAACAGATAAACATTTTAAAAGTAATTGTATTGAGTTTTATTATTATTATTTTTTGTTCCTTGTTGATCCGCAATCAGTGTGAACACTATGAGCGGATGTTTTGATGGTGGATGTCATGCGAGTTTGGCCTTCACCAAGACCACAACTCCTGGAAATCAATGTTGGAATGACAATTTCAATTTCTTTTTGCTTTAAGGTGAATTCTCCAGGTTAGCCGTCGATCCAGATGGAAACCGAAGTATTTTATGTGCTCTGCATGCGGCAAGGTTTCATTTGCTAAGATAACAGGTGGGCAGTCACCCAGATTTGGTCGTGCTTACAGCTATGCGCTATGTTTTCAGCCATGTAGCGATTTCGTCCAGTTGAATTTGAAGCATTTTCGAGGCGAGTTAGTCAGGGTGTCTTGCTAGGATGGCGGTGTCATCCGCATAAGTGGCTGTAGTGACCTCATCAGTGTTAGGCAGATCGGCAGTGTATTAGGTATACAGGTATGGCCTCAGAACGGAACCTTGGGGGACACCTGCATTTATCTCGTAAAAACCTGAACGAGCGTCCTCCTCCTTAACTTGATACATTCTACCTTCCAAGTAAGATTTAAAGATTGGAAAAAAAGTGGCTGGAAGTTGTGAGTTCTATTATATTAATTTTTTCTGATATATCTTCCATGTACGGACACTAATCAGTTACATCTTTTTTTAGAAGAGATTTTTTTTAGATATACATACAGAAAATATAACATTAACTTAAGTACATACTTAGGAAAATAGGCTAATAAGAAAACAGTGATGAAAAATTGCATATTTTTATAAATTGAATTGAATTATTAGCACTGAATTATCATTATTTTGTACAAAACAATGAAGGAGTTAATTGACAATTTTTTTTTTTCGGTACAATAAAAATTATTTACACATTTTATTAATTCAATTTTTTCTACATTTTAATTACTAACGCTTAGGTCGATCGTGCCTCTCTATCACTTGTTCCGCGCTTTCGTTTACAAGCTCGGCTTAAGTGGAACGTGACAAAATCTTGATTTTTCTTTTCAATTATAAGACGTTATACCGTTTGTAGCTGTGTTATACTAAAACTTTTCGTATTTTGTATCTAATACAAGATTCTTTATACTGTATTGTGCTTTGCTTAACCAATGCATAAGTATAATTATAGTACAAATTTATTTTCATAAAAAAGCAATATCAAAAAATTTTACTGAATATAAAATTACAGTGATAACATAATTATTTTAAAAATAATAAACATGACAGTTAAAAAGATCTGGGAATGTTGTTTTGAAAATTAATTTACACTTATAGTAAAAGTAGGAGCGAGAGATAGACAGTGAATTTGTATAAAATATTCTACTAAAAGTCTGCTGCCTGCTTTAAAACTATTACTAGATCCTTTCTTAAATATGTTTTGGTGACGGCATTAATAAAATCACTTCAAATTTGATATATAGTTATAGTTCGCACAGTGGAGGCGAGCGATAATATTAAAAAATATTATTTACAGACAGCATTAATTTGTTATCTATATCACGACTAGCATTTGACAAATGATTTACCGTTTAAATATTTTATCTGTACATAATTATTTGCCTTGTTTTGAAGGACTGTCCTTAGGAAGTTGTGTCATAATTTGCGTTTCAATTTATAATGGCTGATTTGTAAAAATATAACAAAAGAGGCAAACTATCATTATTTGAAAATAACGTTATTAAATACCACATGTCCCTAATCAAACGTAACATTTCCTTTTCTGAAAAAGTGTGACAAATAAGCCAGTTAATCAAGTGTCCAAACATGGAATCTACAAAACAGTTTGATATAGATTCAATGGAGTATTGGAAAGATCAAGCAAAACACTACGAACAAAAGTATTTTGTTTGTTTACGTAAATGTTTAAAAATATTTTTAACCAATTTCTGTGAGGCTTATTCCTATTATTGATTTTGTGTTAATAGGGCAAGGGACATACAGCAAGAATTAGACGAGTATACGGAGAACTCGGCTCAACTCGAAAAAGAACTAGAAGCATCCTTAGAGCAAGTTGAAAAACAAAATAGAGACTTGGAACATCAGAACCAACGTCTTAAAAACGACATTGACACACTCAAGGTACTATCGTTTTTATATTAAAATGTCAAGACTTTAAATAGCATAATTAATGATGTCATTTGTTGAATTTTTGTACTATACGTCATATATACAAAAAAAAGGCTCATTCTTTTAAATTCTTTCAGGCTAAGTTAGAAAGGAGTCAATATGAAACAAATGCCCTAGAAAATGAATTACAGGCACTTAAAATAGAAAAAGAAAAACATGCAATATATGTTAGAGAATTAGAACAAAAAAATGATGATCTAGAACGAGGACAGAGGTAGCATGATGCTTTTATTTTCTAATAATTTTAACTTGATGTTTAAGTAAATATGTGATCTATTTATTTTTTCTTTGCTCCGTAAGGCACAGGAAACCCCCGTGTTAAGATGCTAAGCTCACAAGTTTTTGCCTATTTTCAAGTTGTTGCATGTTTGGTGGCAGAAATCAAATGCTACCCTTTATTTTGTTACCAGAGCGAGGAAATAAAAATAATCTCCCCTCAACAGAGAATTATGTCATGTCAGACACTGTGCTTCTGCATCATATTAACCTCATAAGTTACATATAAGATTTTGTAAGCAGCAAAAAGTTAACTATGCTTGTGTATATTTGTAACATAAACTTTGTGTTTTTTGAAATAGAATCATATCAGAGTCAGTGTCATGCATTGAGTCCTTATTAAATCAAGCATATGAACGTAATGCAGTTTTAGAAAGTGAGGTTGATGAAATGGAAAATTTACGGATTAAATTACAAAGAGCTACTGATGAGGCCAGAGGTATGTATAAAAAAAATATTTTGTACTTTATTACACACGAATAGATTTACTATAAATTAAAAATATCACAATACAAAAAAAATCACAAATTCTTTAATATCTGGCGAACAACTGAAAATCGGCAAACATACACGGAGTTGAAATGGATAGGTACTGAGGTTCTCTGTCCATAAGCAACCATTGATCCGTCCATTGCATGAGACTCTATATATTTATATGAGGGCCTGGCTCCTTGTCATAGTGACCGCCATCCAGGTCATGGGCAGCGGTGATCACTTACCATCGGGTGACTTATTTGTTAGTTTGTCTTGTATTTTCTATAAAAACATATATTTATATACAGTTGATTATAGACACATATACTACATCAAAAATCTGTACACATAGAAACAGTGTTTACAATTTGTGCAAGTATGGGTAAACTATTCTTTATTTTATATAATTGTTGCACCCTTGTTATAGATCTGAAACAAGAATTAAAGGTCATAGAAAAGGTTCCCATATTGAAAAAAGAAGATGGCAGTACAAATGAAAGTTTATGTAATGGTCACTCTGCACGAACACAGGTTGAAATTGAAACACAAACATCTCTATCAACACCTTCAAGGCGTAAGTAAAAGTGAAACATATATTACAAAATTTCTTTTCATATATTAACACTTAATTAGCATTATAATAGAATTATTTTCTTTTTTTATGCTTGTTAAATAAAATTATAATATTGTATCTAATGAATATTATTTGAATAATTATCACAAAGATTCATATACAAGTTATATTTGGGTACAGAATTTTTTACTTATAACACACCTGTACTATACCTATTATAAATCTGAAAGGTTTGTTTTATTAAACTCTACACTGGTTCAAATTGTAAAATTATATTTGTGTTGTATAATTCATCTACCAAGAAAGGCGGAGAGGCCAGTCGTGGCGCAGCGGCACAAAGTGTGACTGTAAATCCGACTAGTCATGGGTTCGATCCCACTCGAGGAGATGAACTATTTACTTAAATTTGTATTGCCATTTCTTTGCTCTGGTGTGGAGGCAAAGCGCGGCGTTCAGTTCTACCACTTAACACGCAATGCTTCCAGAATTCGGCAGAAAGTGGGGAACGGAGTGTCTTATACTAGGTGTGCCTCTTCACGCTGTATCCCGCACACAGCAGGGTGCTGTGTGCGGGATACATCGTGAAGCTGAAAAAAAAAAAGAAAGGTAGTATGGTCGATGAATAGTGGCCGCCCTAAATTAGGCTTTCGAGACTTTCGGAACTTTTGCGCATTGTTCTCTAAAAAAGAAACTATTCAAAACTGGGAAAAAACCTTTAAAAAAAACCTGCGCCGCCACATACAAACTTTACGGCTGCCATGAATCGTCGTCCATACTTTGCATATAAGCAAAATTGGATCCTATAACTAATTTCTATAGAAAAATAATATATAATTATCTTGCTACAGGAGAAGTCAATGGTAACGCTATGACACCATCCTCACGTGTAACGGCTATAAACATAGTAGGGGACCTTCTCAGGAGAGTGGGGGTGAGTTATATACATGTTATTTCAATATTATTTAAATTAATTATTATTGGAGTAGTTGTTATAGCAATATTTAGATTAGGAATACATTGTACAGCCTTTGCACTTGACTAATAATAATTGATAACATGATATATTATTCATACAGGAATACTAGTTATAAATCTACTATTAGTTTTGTAAATTAAAATACTATAAAAAAATCATAATTAATTTATTGCAAAAAAAATATCTCTTAGTATATACATAGAAAATACTAATTAAAGATAACTTACAAAGTAATTTTTTTTGCCTATTTAATTTACTTTATTTCATTATATGTGTGGATAAATACACAACAGAATTACACTTACAATTTTAAGTATTTATTATTGTTATGACATATTATTTTATATTTATGTTTATTATATGGATTTAATGACAGTTATATAATTTTTATTAATAAAACACTACATCAATGTAAATTATATTTTTATTTATGTAAATGTATAATATATAAAATATATCGGGAAAATCAATCAAATTAGATTTTTATATAGCAGTGTGTTTTTTATTTAATTTACTTGTAGAATAACTAAATTTAATGTGTGTATAAACTTAATAATGCTGAATATAATAATTTATAAAAATCTATTTAAATCAAATTTTTCAAAGCAAAACATTATAGTTCTGTATGTAAGAAAAAGTAGAGAAGATAAATATATTTATTATTTTGTGTGTATTCTATAAGTACAAGTGGCTTAAATGTGAACCTGCTAAATCCATTTTTTGTTTTTTCATTTATTTGCATTTTTATACTATTTGAAAGTGTAAAACAAAAATACTTATTTAGAAAATGTATAAAAATTTGAACATACCAGGATAATTATTAGTGGGTATTTTTATGTTTTCTAATTAAGTATTTTTCTTTTCTAAGTCTGGAATAACACTTTAAAAATGTAAAAAAAAACTAAATTGACCTTTTTTATTTCATGTAGATATATAGAATACCAATCAAAAGTATTATAAGAATGTATATTCATAGTTTTTTAAAGACACTTTTTATCTCCTGATAATTTGCTTAAAAGGCTGTTAGCAGGTTTACATTCTGAACCGAGGATGTGTACTTTATACAAACTCTTTTTTCTTACTACAAACATAGTGTAAAAATATCCATATTTTTCATATTTACTAACAAGGAATTTATTCTTATGTCATTATAAAAAAAAACAGTAATGTTTATGTAAAAGTTACACGCGTAATATATTTCCGTAAACAATTAGTTCAAGCAACTATTAGAATATTTATGCAATATAACGCTACTTTCAAATAATTATTATGTATTTTTTTTATTTAAATATTTCATAGTTTGTTCAAGTAACGTTAGAATAGTGCATGGTAGTTTAGTTCGCATGCCTGGTATGTATATATTGAGTAGTGTGCACGTTGTTTTATTGCTTACAGCTTGAGAGATTTCTTTGCCGTGAATGTGGTAAGGTCAAATGCTCGTGTGACCAGCAAGCCAACGACGATGGTCAGCTTGATGCACGAACCCATACGTCACTTGGTTTAAATGACCATAATATTGAAGATAGTAAAAATAACGAAGGCAGCGACCCCATAGAGTACCGCAAACCGCCAGAGTTGACTCGACAATATTCGAGATCTGAACAACCGAATAGTTTTACAACCAAATGTTTACCGCTTTCGGTGCACAAATCTGATGAGCCTTTTCAAAGGTCCATTCAAAACGAAAACGGCAAACTGAGAAGGTCATTCATCGTAAGGTCGAGGGAGGGTCTCGAGAACTTCCTGAACTTCACTTCCGCGCGGAAGGGACACGAGCAAGAAAAAGGGAAACAAATGTTACGTCAACAGTTTTAGTTTGAATATCTGGAATGTTCTTTTATATGTTTTTTTCTTTTCTATTTTTCTAGGGGTTGCTCCACATTTTTTAAATATTATTAGATTTTTTTTAGCGATATGATTACTGAAAATGATATTAAAATATTTTTTGTTTTTCCTATACAGACGTCTTTGGCGTCACCTGTAAGTACATTTTATTATAGTGGATTAGACTTACAAAATCTTTTTGGCATGCATTTTTGTTATGGGCGGGCCATTATTGAACATGCACTATGCATGCTATAATTATATAAACTTTTTCTTTTTTAAATGACTTTAAAAATAGCTAAAAAAAACATCTGAAATATTTTTTCAACCCCAGAACGTGAAGCAATCCCTATTGAAAAAAATATTAGATTATAGTGTCCGTCCGTTTTTGTGTTAATTATTATAGGTATTTTTGTATCGTAGTATTCATTAGATTTGTTTTATAATACAGTTTAGTACAAATTAGCCAAATTGTTATAAATAGTATGTATGAATAAAGTAGATGATGTTTTACATTTTAAAAATTAATAAATGTATTGTATATATGAATGTACGCTTTGGGTGGAGGTATCTTCACGCACATAACAGTTATAACATACTAATATTAAACATCATTCATATACGTTTTTCTTCATTGTAGGCGTTGGAATCAAAATTAGCGTGTCGTGGTACTGTTAGACCTAAGGAACACTCGCCGAACCCGAGCGACGTGAACAAGGACTACAGGTGTGTACTCAAGAACTGAACACCAAAACTCTTATAGTACGACGCCAATATTACAACAATTCGCTTCACACATATACTCACCTACGGTTACTCCATCTATGTTCTGTGATCGGAATCACACTCCTAATATTACTAATATCTGTGATGATAACAAAATAGTATAGAAATTTATGTAAAGGTGTAATTATTTTGGCCTACCCACCGTGATGGAGGCGAAGACACAGCTAGGGTTGCCAACTGTATTTCTTTATGTATAGTATTGTACTATTAGTAATGTATACTATGTATAGAGATTAATTTTAAAACAGTTTTTTAAACAGGCTGAAAGATGCTAGCAAATTTATGTTAAATAATTTAAATCTTGTAAAAAGATTCGAACTTGAATATGATAAAACACGTTAGTGCATTACCAATTCAGTTAAAAAATATAGCTTTCATAAAAATCAATAAGTTACAAATATATTTATACCAATTTATTATATTATACTTAAAGTTTGCTATATTTGTTTGCAGTGTACTGTATTTATTGTTGCAATAAATAAATAAAAAAAATACTATAAATGTTGGCAACCCTAAACACAGCGGCCATGCCCCGCCTCTTGCACTGCGTTTCTTCTAGATTACATCTCGAATTTATATTACATTTGGCTTCTTAAGTCAATGTTAAATGTCCTCCGGTTATAAAAGAAATATTAGATTGTATGATATTTAGAAATTCAAATAATAAAAATGAATTGTTTTCTAAAATGAAATCTATTCTATAGATTCTATATATTTTAAATATTAAAAGAAAAAGCATAATAAAAATATATTAAATATAACATATCTATTATATAATAATTTCTGTATATAACCGGAAAAAATGTCAATATTCATTTGTGACGTCATTTGCTAAATAAATATGGCACTAGTGCTAATATCCACATTAGTCTGATCGAACAAACAATTTTCGATGTAGGTATTCCAGATTTATTAAAATCCATCTATATGGATATATATGTATATATATATTTATATGGTAAATATATTTTTTTTAATCTTATTTTTGTAAATACTAAAATTAGCGATATATACGAAATCGTCGATAAAAGAACAAAATTTTTATGAACTTTTTAACATTTGTAGCACTTTATAAAGTATTTACTCTTATGTATATAATATATTGGTAACATGTTTTTTTTTGTATTAATATTAATCTTTTATCAATTCTCTTTATTTTACTAATACTCAAAAGGTGTCTTAATTTCGAAAATTCGAACTTATACGTAACAATTATTTAGTTAATTCTAAAGTAGTCTTGATGTAGCTGCTGTGTGACTAATTTAGTCTTGTATTTTTGATTTGAATGTTGTACTAACAGAATGTGGTATGCAAGATTTCGTTTTCGAGTTCAATGTAATATTCTAAATCGAATTGGCCTTATTATAATTATTGTAATAGCTAGATATATGTTTCATCTTTACATTCCTTGTGTATAATATTCAATATTTCATTTGGATAATGTAATGGACGATGAAATATTTTTTTATTGGTTGAATATTTTTTATTTTATAAATAATATTCAACCAATAAAAATTCAAGAAATTTAGATGTAAAATTACCTATACTAAAATTCTTGCCTAAACAAACATCTCTATCGATGATTTAATTGTTGTATAAATAATTATTATGTAGTAATATTTTTGTACTTTTCAATGATCGTAATAAGTGAAGCCCAAGATTCATAGCTATAATAATATTGTTAAATTTATTCTGAATATTATATCATTACATAGAGCTATGGTTAAAATTTAAAATTTTCTAAATATTTTATATCAAGCATAGATGTTTGAAGTAGATAGAAATAGAACCAATGTAAAATTAGATTTTATGCTGTCAAAGTTAAACATTGTCCTATGTTTTTTTTTTTAATTTGTAGCTATATTAAAATTAAATTTTAATATATCTACAATATGTTGATTTGTTTGTCCAGATGTCAGTTGTAGTAGCAGTAATATGTATGGTGACGTACATGATAAGTGTCCATGTAAAGCCATTATATCGAAAATTGTTTGAGTGAATTAACTCTGCCTTCACAATGTACATTATTAGTAAGTTAATTTTAATTAGAGGCCGTCGTGGCACTGTGGTGCAGCGTCTGACTGCTAGCGAGACGGTTGTGGGTTCGATTCCCGCTCGGGTTTATGAATTGTTTTCATTTACTCTCTCTGGTAACGAGTTCCGCTTAATACGCAATGTCTCGAAAATTGGGTGGTATATGGGAAACGGAATGTCTTAACACTCTAGGTTCCCTCTGCCTACCCTGAAAAAAAATATGTAATTAAATTGCCCAGTTTGCTGCAAATAGTCTAAGTAACTAAGCATTTATATGTTCACATGTGTGGTGACCAGACGATTTTTATTTTTATGCGCAATTAATAAATAAGTCGAGGCGAATTTGTTTTATTTATTTATAAAAGCTTCAGGAAGAGATGCAGTGTCAAGCTGATTTTTAGGATTTCGTACTTTTTAAGGAAAAAAGGAACCCTTATAAGATCATTTTGTTGACTGTCTGTCTATCTGTCAGCCTTTATTACAGGTTTACTTGGAGATATAAAATCGAAATTTAAAGCATATATTCAAATTTAAGGCCCCATGATTTTCTGCAAAAAAAAAACTAAATTTACATTTACTTAAAACAGAAGATATGGCCGTTTGTATCGAAAAAAACCTCGTATTTCGAGATTATAAAGGGAATCAAAATTAATAAGGTACTCCTGGTTGACCTACAATTATGAGATTAGGCAGCTAGCATCTACAGGTAGTACTAGTTCAGTTTCATAAAATCAGAAAACTATACATTCGTGGTTAAATCCTAAAAAATAATAGCCTTAAAAGGGGACACAATTTGGTATTAACGCCGTTAGTTCAAGTGACGTAGCAGATGAAAGGTCTCTGGCTAAACTATGCCTGAATTTCAGAAAAAGCTCAAGACCTTCTTTTGTGCGGAACCCTTGGTGGGCGAGCCCGATTGCGCTTATTAAGTTTTTATTTTTAAAATGGCCGCCCCTGGAAAAAGTGGCGGATAATATTTTTTTACACAATCTACCTAATATGCATATCAAATGAAAGTAAATTACTATAAAAAAAACATTTTATTATATTATTTGATTTCCTGTAAAAACATTTGAGATGACTTTACTCCATTCCACGTGTTTTGGCACTTTAACTGGTGGTCTGAAACTCTTCATTAGATCTTGAAACGTTTTGTTGAATAACTTTACTTTTAGAATTAGTGTTGATGAATCACTGCTGACCTCCTCAATGAAAATATTTCCTTAAAATTAAAAATATATATTTACCTTAAGAGATTTAATTTTATTTAGTTAGTGTTAGTAACGGAAAGTAAAAATATGAAAATAATTAAGTATTTGCTTAGTACAATTACCCTATAATGTTATATTATGCAGGGAAATTTCAATAATACCAATTGTCCCAAGTGAGAATCGAACCAACAATCAACGCCTTTCTAGTCAAAGTTGCCACTATGCATACATATCCCATGTTTGCTCAAATCCACCAGATGTTTTCATAAATAATAAGGTAATCTGTTGAAAGTATTGAAAGTCTGACTGGAAACGCGACTTGTGGCTTCGATTCCCTTTCGGGGGAATAAATATAATTTAATTTACTCGTTAAGAGAAAATAAATCAATACACGGCGTTGAGTTTATCCACTCAACACGCAATGGCTCCAAAATTTGACGTGATTGTCTGACCCCTATGTTCCTTTTACGTAACCTGCTATATGCGGGATACAGCGTGAAGCTATATAAAAAAAATAACAGACAAACAATGCAAACCTGCAATTTTAGGAGATTTCGACATCCACAATACTGCTATATATAGTGGGAGGGTTTGTATCATGTATATTAATTTAGCCAATATATATTGAACCAGTAGTGATAAAACTCGAAACTGAAATACGAAAATATAATACATATTAAACCTAATTTTTGTTATTAAAAATAACAAATTATAAGTAAGCACAGCGCGGTGTTGAGTTCCGCCACTCCACACTCATTACCTACAGAATTTGGCGGAAAGTCGGGAACGAAATGTCTTTAACACTAGGTTCCCATACTGTAATATATAGCGTGAAAAAAAGCAAGATATTTAGGCGGGGAAATAACGGGATTTGAACGCGTGTTTCTTATAAACCGTCCAAGTGCTCTGACCAACTAAGCCATATATCCTTGCCATATCTCTCAGGAGATTTTTACAAAATTCTGCTAACCAAAGATAATTTGCTTAAAATTATCTTTTGGTAAGAGAGAATGCTGAGGCTCAAGCTTGCTCCTGACGTGACAGTTGTGGGTTCGATTTCCACTGGGGGATGAAATACTTAATACTTTTATTTCTTACTCTCTGGTAACGAGACAATGCTTCGAAAATTCGGAAAGTACGAAAGTAGCTTAACCCTACGCCCTAAGGTTCCCTCTGGCTTCCTCGTTGTGGGCGGAATACAGCGTGAAAAAAATAGTGGTTAAATACATACCATAGTAAATACAATATAATACATGACAGTTGTTGGCAAAAGTAGAAGCAATATTGTGAAAGCCACTGTTCCAACAAACAATTCTTGATTTGTATATTCACACGAGTCTATACCACCTCTGAGTGGATTATATTTTCTTCCCACAAATAATCTAAACAACGCTTTTAAACCTAATATTTGTATATTAAATAATCTGAAACATTAGAATTTTTATTATGAATAATAGAATTTATTGAAGAATAGAATTTATTTGAGGCCGGTCGTGGCGCAGCGGCACGAGGTGTGACTGCAAAACCGACTGGTTGTGGGTTCGATCCCCACTCGAGGAGATGAAATATTTACTTAAATTTATATTTCCATTTCTTCGCTTTGGTGTCGAGGTTAAGCGCGGCGTTGAGTTCTGCCACTCAACACGCAATGCCTCCAGAATCCGGCAGAAAGTGGGAAACGGAGTGTCTTAACACTAGGTTCCCTCTGCCTACCCTGCTGTGTGCGGGATACAGCGTGAAGCTAATTTAATTTAACTTTAATTTATTTTATTATTTATTGTAATGATTAAACAACATCCATGGTATGATAATGATATGGTATTTTTTACCACTCTACGACGTATGACGGGACAGGAGTGTCTTAAAATTAAGGTCCCTCTGCCTGCGGGAAAAAGCGTAAAGTAAGTTTTTAGGTTCCGTACTTCTTAAGGAAAAAAGGAACCCTTATACATAGAACCACTGTATTGCCTATCTGTTTGTCTGTCAAGAGACTTTTTCTCAGGAACGCTTGGCGGTATCTAGTCGAAATT
The DNA here is from genome assembly GCA_013421005.1 of Heliconius erato x Heliconius himera. Classification (NCBI taxonomy): domain Eukaryota; kingdom Metazoa; phylum Arthropoda; class Insecta; order Lepidoptera; family Nymphalidae; genus Heliconius; species Heliconius erato x Heliconius himera. The sequence continues at coordinate 94,171 of JAATLQ010038617.1, forward strand.
TAAACCATATACTCAGATCTACGGTCCTATGATTTCCTGAAAAATTGTATTTCTATATATCGCAAAAAACGCGTATTTCGACACTATAAAGCCAATCAAAATTAAAAGGGTATTTGCTCAGGAATAAACCTGAAACTATACATTTGCGGTTAAATCTTAAAAAATAATAGCCTTAAATGTGGAGCAAAATATGGCATTAAAGCCGCTTGCTTGAGTGAGGTATAAGATGAAAGGGCTTTGGCTAAGCTAAGCTTGAATTTCAGAAAAAGCCTGGAACTTCCAATTTTTGTACGGAACCCTCAGTGGGCGAGCCCGACTCACACTTGTCCGGATTTTTTTATAACATTCAATAATAAATATTTATAATATATGTTTAAGCTCACCTGGCTGCATACACATATATACAATAGGAGTGGAATGTAGCAATGCATATCATATCAGATATTATAGCAGCTTGAAATGTTAACCCCAAATATCCCAGATATTGATAAATTTTCAAAATAATGTCCAATTTTTCTCCAGATATATCTGTAATTAGTTTATTATATTGTAGAATAATTCCGATTTTTAAGATATTTTTGAACTAATAAAGAAAACTTTGGGTATAGCGTGTTGAACTGAAGAAACATTCATCACCACTAACTTTAACATTTATAATATTGGTAGGATTTAAAAGAATTAGGTACCAATCGACTGGCCAGTCGTGACGCAAGGGCACAAGTATGTAAGTAAACAGTAAACGTGACTGGTTCGATCCTCACTAGAGGAAATGAAATATTAATTTTTAAATTATATTTTCATTTTTTCGCCCTGGTGACGAGGCAAGGCGTGGCGTTGAGAATTAGGCGGAAAATGGAAAACGGAGTGTCTTAACACTAGGTTCCCTCTGCCTACCCTGCTGTGTGCGGCATACAGCAATGTTTTTCATATTCCCTTTATAAATTAAGAGAATCCATAAAACTTAAGCATGTAAGTAGGTATGGTGTATTTTATTTGATTGTTTGTAAAATTGTTACTACTTTTTTACCTGAACTTCATATGTTTTGAAAATATAGTATTGCTTTTAATTATTTTTAATTATTTTATAGATATGTGTTTCTAGTAATATTAATTAAATATAGGAAAGGATGCTGAGTTAGCAACCTATGTAATAAATCAATAAACAAACTAACCAAGAAAGAGCCACCACAATTCAACATGATATATAAAATATTTGCCTAGCATGTTGTTAAATGCATTATTTAATTTAAGCCCGGCTGGTGCACCCATAAGCCATTTTAACAATGAATACATCAAATTGACTAGTCTCTGAAATAAAGGTATGCTTTTACTATTAGAAATCTAAAATTTAAGATGTTATAGTATCTTGTTGCACTATATATTTACCTCTAATATAGTCATTAATAGGACACCAAGATCCTTTTTGCCAAATACAAGTAGTTGTATAAATATATAACCTAATATTATATCCACAATAGTAGCCAAGAGCAGATTTCCATGTTTTATTGACATCTAAAATGAAAAAAAAAAACTGATAAATTATCAATAACTTTGGTAATAGAAGCATAAAAAGATATTTCATTATTTATATAGTTTTTTCAATATTTTTATCACTTTTAGTAAAAGCTATTGTTGTTTAGTGGGACAGTGTATATGCAAAGGCTGTGTCTTCAATTGCCAACCACGACTTCAGACACTCCATTCCTGACTTTCCATGAATTTGTGAGGCATTACATGTTGAATGGCAGAAGTCAATGCCGCTCTTAATATAATAAGAAAAATTATTATCAATTATTATTGTTTTTTTGCTCGGCAAGACTAGGACCCCAAAATTATCTTCAAGAGAAAATATTTATGACATAAACCATCATCTTAATTAGGATTTAAACCCATATATGGGGAAGGGAGTGTCTTAGTACTATCCTGCTATTTGCAGGATTCAGCATGATGTGAAAAAATTATATATAAATATATCAAACGCTTTTACTACCTGGTTGGCACAAATACAAAGTTTGGCATAAAGGTTCCGGGAGAGGCTATGATTTCTCAGAACTGTTAATGAAATTTTAAAATATTTTTTGTTTTATAATACACACTAATAAGCAAATAAAAGTAGAATAAGCATATGTCTTACCTTTTCTTTCCTCTTTACTATATTAAAAAGCCATTTCAGTAGGTTGACATAATTGTAAACATGTTGACCAAACATACTAGATGCTAATAAATTGGGACTATCAAATATGGGATTTTGAACAGTTTTGTCATACAAGTCTTTATTATCATTGTGAATCAAATCTTGCAATTCCAAGAAACAGCCATCATTTGAGTTTATAGTTTCAGAGCTTCTTACTTTATTATAATCATATAAAAGAATGATACAGTTAACAGTATTCAATCTCTCTAAACCTTGTATTATTAAACTATATGGATAGCCTCTTCGATCGATAATAATACTATTTAAATATTTGGGTTTCATTTCATAAGGAATATTTCCACAATAACCAAGAATATCATCACATTTTCTGTTTTGAACTTTAAATATATTTTTAACTTTAGAGAAATTTGTAATAAATATTGTTAAACAATGTGGATCTAGTAAACGAATATAGCCTTTAAAAAATATTTGGTTTAAGTTCTCCGGAAATACCGGTAGAAATATTTTAATTTGTTGAAAGTCCATTTTGAGCCTTAGTACTTGAAAATTTTTGAGTACTAAAAAGTTGTAGTATTTACAATTGCACTATTTTTTCAATAACAATAGAATATTAAGTTGTTTAAAAATAACGAATAAAAATCGAATGAAAAAAAATAATCATCTTGATCTATTTATTATAATGGAGAATTGTGTCTGAAATCTTTGGAAAATAAATACTTAGTTTATAGTTTTCGGTATACAAAAACAATTTTAATTACTATTCAAGAATACAGCCTAGCCTACAGCTGTACCATAAATGACAATTGACACTTGTCAGAATCAAAATTTGACTGATTGTCAATATTATGTTTAAACTTACTTGTCTATATAGTTGGTTGTCTGTGACGGTCTTGACTACAACTTAAATCAATAGTACTATACTATAATAATAAATATTCTCTTGTATAATAAAAATATATGTAAACACTATAAATTATATCGTTCCGTAACGTAATGTTCCGTAACCCATATTATATCTAATCTATTATTATTATGCGGTACCTTTTTTTATGGAAAAGACAAGTCAAACTAGCGTCCGAGTCACCTGATGGTAAGTGATCACCGCAACTTCATTTCAATTTAGTGCGTATACGCATACTGTCTTAACTACATATTAGACTAATAGTCAAAATTTCAGCTTTGCTAAAATGATATAGGTCTGGCGGACCCGGGATCTGGACTATACCGCATACCTACGTTAATGTAAAGTTTATATATAGTCTGTGTGATTCTATAATATTTTTTTCCCTTATATTATCTATGTATCTATGTAGATTTTTTTTATTCAATTGAAGTCGCCATTTTCTCTACCATAAATTTAGCCCACGATTTAAATTGGGTACAATCGTAATTCGTAAGCACTACGATCTTGGGGCATAGTTTAATTTGCCAACGTTTCCGAATTTACGTTGACAAAATCCTTTATCTATATATTAATGTGAGAATATGTTTTAAATACCTATATTATTACTTAAGCTGGATATAAAGTGAATTCACAATGTCTGCTCACGAGCAAATGAGGGCAATGTTAGATCAATTAATGGGAACTGCTCGTAATGGTATGTGTTTTTTTTTAATTCTTATTTTATGGACTTAAAATTAGAATTTAAATAAATTATTATTGTATTTATTGCTTTGCAGGGGAATCTGATAGACATGGAGTTAAATTTTACGATGATACTGTTTGCAAATCGTTTTTACTGCAATGCTGTCCGCATGAAATTTTATCATCGACCGTAAGTGTAATACTTATCGTTATAAAAAGTGTTGGTTTCTGGGTGTGTTGAATATCTGAGATTATCCAAGGAAATTTATTTTTATTTTGTAACTGATGTAAATTATAAAACTAGCAGGATTGGCTCAATTATACATAGTGTACTATCTCAGAGATTCTATTTGGGTTTGTTTTTCTTATCATATATGTTGGGATATCTCATTTTTTTTTATATAGCATAATAGAATGATACATGCATCACTCAAAACATATTATATCCTAATGTATGTGATATCATTCTGTCATATCTCTCTAGCTTTATATTATAGTCCTAGGACAACATTACATCAGCGTGGCATTAACTGTGGTGAAATATGCTTTTCAGAAAATGCCCAACACTAGTCTTTATTGCTCATCACAATACTTAACAGATGAGGGATAGATTGTATGAGTTAGGCTGTTCTGTAAGTACCAAGATGTACGTATAAACATTTCTAGTTAGCTGATTGTATTCTTACTGCTATGCAGGAATTAATTTAATCAATCTCTAAGGCTTTAAAAAAAATATTTGTTCCTCGGTTTCTATTGCTGCTGTGGTGAGTACTTGTAAAATTATTCAAAAAATTTAAGCTGGGGAGATCAATTTGCCGATTGATTCTTACTTCATTGGGTACGTACCATGATGTTTACGAGGCTAGATTGATTATGATCGTCAAAATAGCAAAATGATGCATGTGTAAAAAATTATAAAGTATAAATATAATATATAAAAAATAAAAAAAAATAACAATTTCTAAATTGAGGGCTTAAATAAATACTCTCCATTTATTATTGATAAAATTAGCACAAAATTTGTCACTCTTTTACTTCAAATTTCATTGGATGCTTTACTTTAGATTATTACATTAGGTTAATCTGCACCAATAATAAACTGAATGTATTTCTACAGTGTATTTGATTATATTTGAGAGTGAGACCTCATACAACTATTTAGAAAATAGATAAAATAGAGTTAGACCATTAAAAATTATTTTGACAGAACATTAATATTTTTTTCCAATTTTAGGGATATGTGTTGAATGTAATAAGATTTATGATTATCAATTATGTTGTTTATACTATTTATAACACTTGCTTAAACATTTCCTGAAATAGTGTACTTACCACTTTACCTTTTTTTCAAATGTCAGATTTTTTTATCTATTTATTTTCTTATGTTAAAAAAAAATAAAAACAATTGAACTGTTGCATTATGGTTAGGATTACAGAGAGCGTGTTGCCACTGATTTGTAAGTACATATATAAATATGGTGAAAATATAGGTTGGTGTATCACGATGAGCTGTGTTGGTGACATTGTATGTATTTTCTTGAAACAATTTAATTGAAATATTTTTTGGGGTTTATTGTATATGTCTACTCTATTGTTGAAATAATTGCATTATAATAGATGTCCATATTGTCGGCATCAGTGCAGGCTTAGTGTGCCTTATAAATGCAAAAATATGTTGTGTTTTTACAAAAGTGCTATAAAAGTTCTGTGAACATTCGAAAAAGGTACCATATAGTACTGTTTTATTTGCTCAGTGAGCTTACAACCAAATTTCTCATAGTACCACTGGAAAAAAGGAGACAAAAAAAATTACAAAAATTGCAGTTACAAGGTCCTGCACCGATGCCGGTGATATTAGGTAATTAAATGTTTTGCAGCTGTTCAAATGTTGCATTGCTTAAATAAGTCATTGTTGTAAGAGCAGCGCCTATTATAATGCATATTAGTGTCTACTTCCACGATCCACTCTGGATTCTTTGAAACTTCAATTATTAAATATCTCTATGGTAGTTCTATGATGTCATGTGAGGGGTGTATGAATTCTGGGTGTATTTTGAATGACTTATAATTTTTCTTTATAGTATTTAAGAAATACTATAAACTCCTTTCGTGATTATTCAAACATAAAAAATTATAGTGAAGAAATATAATTGAACTGAAGCGACATATTTTATCATTTCACATAATATTACTAATTAATAAAATTGTTGTCGGTTTTGTTCTTATTTTACAAGTTATTTAATTAATTATTTATACTGAAATAATATTACTGTCCACTAATGTTTGATAATTTAGAAACATAGTTCTTTTCATGTTATTGTGGTTTTGATTACAGCGAATGGACTTAGGTGAGTGTCCTAAAATACATGATCTCGCTCTACGTGCCGACTATGAGCTAGCTTCCAAAACCAAAGACTATTTCTATGATATTGACGTGAGTATCTTTATATATCTATCTAATATTCATATATATATAATAATCATCTTATTATTATAGATACGAACATTGCTGAGGATGGATGTTCGTACCGTTTTCATGCAAAAACTACTGAACGGCTTTAGATGAAACTTTACAGTAATATAAGTTAACTTATACATTAAGACAGAGTTACAATTTATGTAAAGATTTAATATAATTTGGCTATAACAATGAAAAGTAAAAGCAGACGAAGCCGCTTTTAAGTCGCTAGTTTAAGAAACATTTTATTGTGAAATCTCCATTTTCTTATTAAAAAATCTTTTATAAGAAAAAATAGTATATTTTTTTTTAGTTTTACGTTAACATACTCCGTTCTGAGTTTGTGCCTTATTTCCAAGATTATAATTGGCTAAATCCATTTCCTTCCATGAGCATCGAACCCACAACCGTCCCGTTTACAGTCAGACGCCATGCCGCCGCGTAAACTTTTCTTTTGAATTCTATATGAATACTATAGCATGTACATCCTAATATGTACGTAATATTTTCTTAAAATGACGTTTAATACAGGCGACAGAACACTTGGAGGCTTTCATAGCGGATTGCGACCGACGCACCGCCGCCGCCAAGCAGAGGTTGGCTGAAACTCAAGAAGAACTGTCAGCTGAAGTCACGGAGAAGGCCAACGCGGTGCACGAATGGGCCGAACAGATTGGACAAAAGTTGGCGCGCGCTGAGGCCCTCGGGGAAGAGGGTATGGTCGAAGAGAGTGTTAAGCTTATGGGAGAGGTATCATTTTGTGTATTTCTAGAAGTTTATATTTATATTAGAATTCATCATTTTTTTCTTAACCGTACAGTCCCTTGTGTTCTTCATATATTTTGATGTTGGTGTTTAAATGTGAAAAGCTATAATTAAAGAATATTCTTGTGAATTTAAATACTCAAACTTTTTCGCATAGCATAATAGTAACAAGCCTGAAGTCTAGATACTGTGAAATTCATAATTGTGTTTTGTGCTCTCAGGTTCGTTTGAATAGGTTCGCCATTACCGTGTTTAGTTCAGATATAGCTGTATTAATGTTTTTGTAACTAATAATTTTCATTAAAAAAAAGAAAAATATATATACTATTTATTAATACTAGCTTTCACGCTGCAATACTTTTCTTTAATGTTCACTAATTTATCCCCTAGAGAGGGACTCGAACCCACAACAGCCCCTTTATTTATTGATAAAATTATCAAATAACAGATAGACGAGCTACGCAAAAAGAAAGCAGTGGCTGAGCAAGATTACCGCAACTCGATGCCTGCGTCGTCCTACCAACAACAAAAGTTGCGTGTGTGTGAAGTTTGTTCCGCATATCTCGGTATACATGATAACGACCGTCGACTGGCCGACCACTTCGGTGGGAAGCTGCATCTCGGCTTCATTACTATACGTGAGAAGTTGGCAGAGTTAAAGGTAAGTTGCAAATGTTTAGCTTCACGCTGTATCCCGTAAGTAGCAGGAAAGACAGAGTCATCACTATGTTTTCATAAATTTTATTCGACGAGTCACGTCGATCATACTGTATAGCTGATAAATAAATGAACTAACAAAATTATCATAAAAAAATGCAGAAAACTGTCGAGTCGCGTCGCGAGGAGCGTGGAGCGATCGAGCGCGAGCGCAGCGGCGGCCGGCGCCAGTACGTGGGCGGCCGCGAGCTGGACCGCCGCGCGCGCCGGCACCGCGAGACCGCGCGCGACCGCGACCGCGAGCGCTCCGAGCGGGCTGAGCGCCCCGAGCGTGCTGAGCGACCCGAGAGGCCAGAGCGCGCCGAGCGTCCGGAGCGCGCTGAGCGGCCCGAGCGCGCCGAGCGACCAGAGCGCGCCGAGCGGCCTGAGCGCGCCGACCACCGCGAGCGCGGGAAGGAGCGTGAACGTGAGCGCGAGAGGAGGTACGTTGTAATTAGTAACTGTCTAATATTATTGAAAATGCTAATATATACATTTTTATTTTTATTAATCTCATATCAATTCATATTATGATTACAATTCTTATTTAAAGTATTTGTTTACCTAAATGATATTGAGATACTTTACCATCACCACTATTACTGTAAATATTTTGTTTTTGTCCTTTTTTATTTTAGTCTATATCCTGTATACAGCAGGAAAGGCAGAAGGAACAAAGTGTTGTGACAATGCGTTCCCCGCACGCTGGTCATTTTTCGAGATATTGCGCATTGAACACTGGAATTTAACGCCGCGCAAATGTCGGGTGGTAGGGATGACAAGATCACGTCTGTCATTTATATGACAGATGTTTTGACTAATGTTATTTTTCAAGCAGGGCATGAAGTGCCTGAATCTATTAAATGATACTATTATTATATATTTTTATATCTTTACATTCTGGGCCCATTTTTGGTGGCCATAAATAATTAAGTAAAGGTTTAAGTAACTTTGTCAGTACATTGGGAAGTAAAAAAATAGCGTATTATACTGTAGTGTATTATTCCGCAGACGGAGTCGCTCCCGCAGCCGGACCAAGCGCGAGGGCTCGCGCGAGAAGTCGCGCGGCCGCGAGCGCGACGCGCGCCGCTCGCGCTCCTACCGCTCCGCCTCGCGCGAGCGGCGCCGCGACTGAACCTGCTACCACCGCCGGACAGTGTAGACCTGCGAGATGCTGTTATATACTCCGTACATTTTTATACTATTGGAAAGAGTAAAAAAAAATATAAAATCTACCTTTACTTCATCTCATATAGTATAGAATTTTCAAAATAAAAAAAAATAATTATATATGTTTACTCATATTGTTTTACAACGTTTGTTGTCTCATGAGTTTTAGCTTAATACGCTGTCAGCAGGTTTACACTCTAAGCCGACACGATATGTTTATAAAAGATTTCAAGAAAAGACGAGGCTATTTATGTTCGACGTCTATATTTTGTATGTAAAGTCTATTTTTTTTCTGTCGTTTCGCTCATTTTGGTGCAACCATGACTCTTGCAATTTTTTTTATGTAAATATATCTTTGTTGAACCAAACAAGTGATTTAAAAATGAATTTCAAAATGTACTTTTTTAATTTGTACTTCCTTATGGTCCCATTACCACAAAGTCCAGTGGAAACCTATGGAAATCGAGGGAAACATTCATATTTTATAAATTTCTTCAACTTTCATCTTGTTTTTTTAAACTCAAAATTGTATTGCCATTTTTTTTATTCAATGTACGTATGTGACGTAATCTTGGCTAGATTATAAAATTTTAAATTAGTAATAACTCATTGACAAATAATATAAAATGAACACAAGTAAATCTCAAAACGTTTGTCAAATTTTATATTGTTGGTCCATTGTATTTGGTATTTAGTTATTAATATAACTATGTAAATTATTATTATTAGCAATTTTAATAAAATGGGACAATACCGTGATTGATCGTTAAATATACGATCTATACAACATGTTATATTTATATTGTCATAGAATATTTATTATGACCAAGAGCCCGTGGCAACCAGACATTCTTTATTTTATGAAACTTGAAATTATTTTCAACAAATACCGGTTTTCTTAACATTCGTTATAAAAGAATTTATATTTTTTTCTTATTGTAACTTTGCTCTTATAATGTTCGTAGGCGCTTATAATTTATTAGATTTAAAACGAATCAACAAATGGATAACGTCCTGACGTATATTATTCCAAAGAAAATATAAAAAAAATGAACACATAATTTAACGAAAGGTAGATACTGTTTTATGCACCTTATATACCATACCTATTAACCGCCAAGCCGCCTTATTTACCTCTTGACCACCATCCAAATTTCACAGTCCCCGGTCGTACTTACCAGTGTTGGGGTCGTACTTACCATTGTTGTATGCACAGAGGAACTTTGTCAGGTTTTGTGAAATAAGAAAGGTCTGGCGGTCACGGGCTCTCTTGCCCTTCTATTAAAATTGACTTTATTTTTCGTCTTTACTATTGTGGTATAAAAACTTGTGCACGTTTTATTTTGTGTTTGTTTGTAGTTCAGGTTCAGTTCTTTTGAGGTCTGTTTGTCACATGAACCATATTTTGTCTTAATTCATAATTAGGAATGTTAAAGAAATGAGACAATATTATGTTTATGGGTATTTAGAGTATTAAATATTTAACTTTATTAACTGATTTGCTTGTATCGGGGGTTCAGCGTATCAGGGACACTAGCGTTTAGTACCTTAGTACCTAACTGGCGATAAGCACGAAAAACTTATATTACTAGATGGAGATAAATAATAATTATCACAAACAAAATGGCCGACGACCGTCACAGGAATATATAAAACAGCTGTTTATATCAAATTTGGTATAATATTAAAATCTAATAGCAATAATTAAGTACTAAAACCGAAGCCATTCTGAATCATTCTTCTTATATTGGTATCCATGTATTTTTTTACCTGTAACAGCCCCGATATGTAGTTAATAACTATGTTAGATTGCTAAAATATGAAATAACATAAAACCGGCCAAGTGCGAGTAGACTAACGCACGATGGATTCCGTACTATTATCTATCATCACATAAGAGGCCTCTGATAAAGCCCTATGACAGACGGACAAACTGACGGACAGTGGAGTCTTAGTAATACGTTTTACTCTTTGAATGCGAAACCCTAATAAAAATGGTTAAATATTGTATATTTTCTCTTGATTGATTATAGTGCTGCGACTTGATTGCGGTTTCATTTCTAGAAAATATTTTTACTGTTTCTTTCGTCGAGAGTTATCTTATTGACTTATTGACTTATATTTAGTATAATGGTTGGCATGTCAACTACGTAGTACTGTGTAGTTATAATATGTATAGTAAGCATATATATTGTATTTGTATTGCAATAATTTTTTGTATGAAGATTGAAGATATAAGCTAGTCTCATCGGCTTAGTTGAAACTATAAGAATAATATATTTTTCCCAAATGATTATCCTTCATATGATTTAACGGTAAAATTGCAGTGCATTCAATAAATTTACATTAAAATGACAGTGTTTGACTGTAAACACGATGGTTATGAGTTCGATTCCCACTCGGGGGGGGACATAATTATTTTCCTTGCTCTCGTAAGATGGCAAAGCGCGAAGTGGGGAACAACTTAAAAATGAATTCTTACATCTATATATACATAAACTGATATATGTTTATCAAAATATTAAATACGCACAATTCCCGGTGGAAAATTTAATATTTGAAACATAGACACTAAAAGACGGCCTCAATTTCCTCAATATTAAGGGGCCGTCGAGGATTTTTTAAAATATAAAAACATAAATTATTATTAAGTTAAAACAATAATACAATATGACGATTTTTTCGGTTACACAAATTTCGTGTTTTATAAGTTATATAAGTTACATAATTTATACAATTTTTAAATTTGATGCAGAATGCACCCACTTCGTCGATCCCCTTTTAACGTGTGACGTCATTGATGGATATGATCGATGGCACCTTAATGCTGCTTTTTTCGTCTCTTCTTTTTTTCACGATATAGTCACTTATTTATCATTATGAAAAAAAGAATTTTTTACTAGTACCCGTCACCATTTTTGATCGTAGCTGAATGAGCGGACGTTTTTAATTTTTATGTAATTATTTTACTTCTTTTTTTTGTTGTCCATTATATTTAAAATGAATTCTTTATGTTGCGTTGAATATGTACTGTAGTATTTGATCGTTTGTTTGTAATATGTATAAAACGACTGCACATGATTTCAATATTTCAAAATGGTGGTAATGTATTTTATGTATAAGCCGTCTTTCATTCAATTAACATGCCAGTGTTTCTTTGAATCTTCAAATTTTACAGGAATTTCTTATTATAGGCTAATATTTTGTTAAAAATAAAGAATAATATAAGGAATTTGCTTTTTATTATAATTATCCACAAGTTATTTTTATTTTATACTAGCTTATACTTGCGGCTTCGCCCGCATGTGTATGTTTGACGCGTGAGGTCTTGTATCTAAACCAAAAATACTTTTATTAATCTAAACTTTTAGATAGATAGACTTAACAATTTAAAGTTATATAAGATTTGTACATACAATTATACGACGACCACTATGCTCTTGTATTTTATAACGTATATCTTCTACAATATTTAATTGATTTTGATATCTTCTAAAAGGCAATTTGAATTAGATAAGAAATAATAATGTTTAAAATAGTTTCGAAAATAGTCCTTTATATTGTTGTAATTTGTAAAATATAAAAACAGTTCCTGGTTGTCCTTAGGACATAGTTTTTTTTATTGTTTATTACAACAACAATTTCGGCAAAAAAGGTAATAAATTCGTGCATTTTATAAATTTGATTAGCGATAAAATCTCAATATTTGTTGTTTGATTATTAAAAAAAGTAACGTCGGTCGACAAGTGTAATAATATGTTAAATAAATAATAAGTTATGTTAAAATTTTGACTAAAAAATATTTACAAGTGAACCGCTCTCGGCCTCTGCTGATTTAAATAAAACTAACACTATAAGGGAAGTGTGTCAAAAAACCAACAGTGAAAACTGCTTTTAAATTTATTAAACTGTTAATGAGATTAGCGTACACAAACGCACAGGCAAACAGTTTAAAAATCATTGTTTTGGGAACCCAAAAATATTGATAAATGTTCACAATGAAAGACTTTCTCACAAATCTTCCATGTTCTACAGATAACGAGTTCTATTTTATGCATAGATGATAATTCAGTGATAGAAATGCAATTAATTAAAGAATGTATTTTTTTATTTTTTATGAGCTTTACGCTGTATCTTGCTCATAGCAGAGTAGGCAGAGGGAACCTTGTGTTAAGACACTCCGTTCCCCACTTTCTGCCAAGTTCTGCAAATATTGCGTGTTGAGTTGTGGAAATCAACGCCACGCTTTGCTTCGATACCGGAGCGAAGAAATGAAAATATAAATAAATATTTTATTTTCCTTGAGTGGGGATCGAACCCACAACCAGTCATTTCATAGTAATAGTTTGGGCTCCTGCGCCACGACTGGCTGCAATTTTTTTATGATGGTTTCATGTAAAATTATCGTCCGTAATCCAGCCACCAAACTAGTTACTTAGTTACTGAGTAATTTTTTTTTGTTAGAATTTTTTAAGAGGAACTATTCCGTTATACAGTTTTTGCATAGTAAAATATGAAATAACCTTTTTCTAATACAAACGACATATTTTGCAAGTAAAATCAAATATACTACAATAAACATTCAATTATTCCTAAACAAAATTAAAAAACAAGGAACGGGCGAAGTCAGCAAACGTTACGTTCAATAACGTTAATAAAGTTTGCCTTTATTATGCAAAATGGAGATAAGAGTTGAAAAAAGGTGTCAAATAAATAAAAGTAAATTTTTCATTATTTTTATTTATAGATGCATTACATACTTCCTACTATTGTCCTATAATAGAATAGAAACACAGAGTTGTTCTATAAAAAATCATAATGATATGTACAGTACAGTCAACAAGTCAACAAGTACTGAAGTTGGGTTTTCTGGATTTCTGAAATTAATCTTATAAGAAAAATCGTAAAATCAATTCTACGCAGCCATTTACAGTGAACTTGAGGGTGGCCACGACTTGTTGATAGTACTGCACATAAGTATTTGAGATATTTTATCTGTCAAATCGAACTACAAAAACCATTTTTATGTAAATAGCACATTATATATGATCTATTAGTTTAAACAAAGAAACAAAAGAAAGGAGCACTTTGTTACCCTGGATTTTATTTAACATAATGTTAAAATTATAAAAATATGTAATAATACAATTAAACAAAATACATCGTATTATACATAGAAACTATAACATTATACATAGTTATGAATTAAATTTAAATAATACTTTAATTTTTACTATAATAAAACAGTCAAACAAATTATATCTGTACATCGAATATATTCGCGAAAAAACAATGTAAAAGAGTTTAAAACAAGTAATAAGTTATTTGTCTGTCTGTTTGTTCGCTCACATCTTCACCAATATATAATAATTTTTTTCTAGTGTAGTTAGACCTAGGCAGGATTTAGGCTACAATTGATTTTGAAGACTTCCCACTTGATATACAATATACGTCTTCCATAATCCAGATTAATTATAAGAAATAATTAAATGCGCTTATAACAAAAGTTGTTGAGCGTTTTCCAATGTCACATAAAAATTGAAGACCTGGAACATCTGATGAACGATCACAACAGTTCATCAGAAGTGGAAGATGCATGTCATTTTCTTTTGGTACAAAAATGAAAGGTAAGATATGCAATTTTAATATAAGTACATGAATATAAATAAAAAATTGAACTGATTATATGTAAAATAACTGTGTTTTAAGTTCTTTCACAGACAGTCATTTAAAAACACAATTTAAAAAATGTCTCTCTCTCTCTCTCTGTTAATCTTATAATCTTCGCAACAGTTGGACCACCGATTTTTATGGAACTTTCACTCAACTGTTTTTATCCCGGTTTCCCGCGATTTTTTTGAAAAAACTCACCACCTACTTAGATATGAAATAACTAAACATTTATTTATTAAACATTACATTTTTTGTGAATAAAATCAAATAAAATTCCATAAGATTTAAATTATGATTTATTAGGTGTATAACATTATAGATAACTATACTAAAATAATAAACCTAAAATATAAAAACTAAAATAATAAAAATATATTTGTATGGTTCATGCGGTCGACAATATAATAAAATACAATAAGTATTCATAGAAAATTTGATATTTAAAAATCAATGTCCATTTTTGGATTTCATTTCAAGTACTTATTGGAGATGATATAAAAAAAAATCAGCTTCACGCTGTATCCCGCACACAGCAGGGTAGGCAGAGGGAACCTAGTGTTAAGACACTCCCTTCCCCATTTTGTGCCAAATGGAGGTATTGCGTGTTGAGTGGCAGAACTCAACGCCGCGCTTAGAAATGATACATTTAGATTAATTTTGTTTAGGAACATAATATGTAATTTCTAAAAGATCTTATTGAAATTAGAACATAATATCACAATATTGTGTTAGTTAAGTAGTTTCTAAGAAGTAACTTTAACTTAATAGTTAGTGATATTTAGATCCATATTTTTGATAAATACTCAAACAAAAGTTATTTTGCTTAAATGTTTAATTTACTGTTATATTATACGAGATCAAAAAGTTTATATTTATACTGACCAAATACGACTGTAACTTATATAACTAACTAGAATTTAACATTTAGGACCAATGATGAAATAACCATAATTTTTTTGTGATAATAAAACAATATTATGCAATAATAATAAAACAAGCGAAAAGCCAAGGAATTTTATTACATTTACATACAATATTTCTTTTTATAGATTCTCGCCGTTCCGGGACCTGGGAATCGAACCCACAACCGTCGCGTCTACAGTTGCACGTTTACAGGTGAACGGATTGTTAAAAATTGAAAATGGCAAGAGGTTTTATCTCAAAAAACATAATTTCACATAACAATATGTGATTGCCTACAAAAAACTGTAAATATGTTATAACTTATAGACAGTGTCTTGAAGTAAAATTATTAAATATTTAAAAAAACTTGGCAAGAAAATAAATGTGTAAGTGTAATAAGATTAAGATACCAAAAGCATATATTTAAAAAAGTATACACATATAATTCATGTAAAATTATTTTAAATATGATTTAAATAAAAATATATCATAGGATAGAAAAATAGTCTTAATTAAAGACAACACAGTATATAACGTCGGACTGTGATGGTCAAGCAGTCATGCTGTATACCGCATATAGCAGAGAGTACACCGAAAAAGAGTTAAGACACTCCGTGGCGCAGGGGTACAACCGTGTGATTGTAAGCGCGAAGGTTGTGGGTTCGCTTCTCGTTCCGGGAATGAAATATTTAATAATTGTATTTCCTCGTTCTGGTAACGAGATAAAGCGCGGTGTTGTGCGCTATTCTACAAAAAATATCTCGAGAATTCGGCGGAAACTGGGAAACGGAAATGTCTTAATGGGAACGGAGTATCTTAACATTAGGTTCCCAGGTTCTCTCTGCTTGCTCTGCTATGTGCGGAATACAGCATGAACTAAGAAATATAATTATTTCCAGTCAGTTCATTTTTACAAATTTCTGTTTACACGCAACCGTGGTTACAATAAAATCTTATTTGTCCACTCTTTAGAAGATTATCATAGTATTTATAAGTATATTGAAGTAACATTTTTGCAAATAATAAAACTATTTTTTCTTTCGACGTTCGCTTTTTCTCAAAATACATAATAAAATTAAATAACTAAATTATTTTATGTCTTAAAACGCGTGTTCTTTAACAAGAACTAGAGATCGTTGAGATCTTATATATAAATTATTCTTAAAAAATAAACATGATATTAAAGCAACAGTAACAGTAATTAAATCTGGTAAGGCACTCCTTTATAACGTTTTTAAATTTACAGGGTGGCCATGAAGTAGAGAGGTATTTGGAATTCTGTGAGGGTTGGCGTTGGCAACCATAGTCGTTTTTCATATTTGGATTTTTCATATTTGGACACACACTTGTGCTTCTGCGTTACGACTGGCCTCTTGGATTTTTCCCATTTGTGGATAAAATACAGACATTTGGATTCAAGAACATGGCGCGACATGTCATAATCTGTTAAATGATTACTTTACTGATAAAAATGTAAGGAATGCCGTGACGGAACATGCGATATTTAGCCTTGTGACGTTTTTGTGACTATTTGCAAAATCAAAAGCGTAGCTATATGAAGATATCACAAACAATTGAAGAAAGTTTAAATTTAAAGATATTATTATCATTGAAAATATAAGTATATCATTTTAATGTAGTAGATATATTATTCGTATATAAACGAGAGATGTTATTTAGTATGTTTGTAAAAAAAAATATATTTTTATAATACAAATATATTTATAATATAATATTAAATCAGTCAATCATACATAATTTCTATTCGTCTCTACTTTCTGGACACCCTACATTTTGATAGAAACAAATTCTGAATATTGAAATATGTAAATTATAATATATTTTTTTAAATAAATTGTCAGAACTTCATTAAAATTTAATTTACTTACATAGAATTAGCATTGTTTATCAAATAGTACTACTTAACCTACGTTCTATTGTCTTTTATGACACTTACAAACTATAAGGGATTCCTAAGGAATTCTTCGGGACGTCGAATCGAATGGACTTTGAAAGATTTATAAAGAGTAATTATCTAACAGTTTAAGTTAAATATTTGGCAATATTATATAGCAGCATCTATTTATTTAGCTTAACACTGTAAACCATATAAATCAGGATAGGCAGAAGAAACCAGCATCATACTGCCTAGTAGTCTTGTTATCAAAGTGGAGAAATAAAAAAAAAAATCCCTCCAGTAACATCGAACCTACTACCTTTACATTTACAGTCAGGCCCTGTGCGGCTGCGCCACGAAGGCCAATCAATCTTTTTGTGATAAATCTATGTACTAACTAACAATTCGCTCCGTAAGAGAAATTATTTAATTTTAATTTTATGCAGTTTCAGCTTGAAGCCGAGCATTTCTGATAGAACACCTGAAAGTGCTGATAAGATGACTACTTTAGTAATAGTATAGAGATAGTGGTTGGCGCACATTCCCGATATCTTGAACGGTGAATCCAGCTCCTGAAAAAATGTTTTATAACATTTAATTTTGTAGAATTTTATATAACAAAATTGTAACTTATCGTTGCCTGTATATGGAAGATATGAGAAAAAATATTATGAGGTGCCATTTGTCAATATAATAGTATGATTTTTTTATCTTTTTTTGGGCGTTTTTGCACGCTAATCTAAGAAACGGCTTAGCAGATATAAATACAGTTTTCTGTATTTTATGTTATTTACCAGACATGTTTTTTTCGTTTATCACCATTTTAGATCCCCGGAGATATTTTTTTGAAGAAACTAATTAAATAATCCCTTCTGTGGACTGGTTTCAAAAGAAATAGTTGTAGCTACCCACACGGAATTTATTTACTATCAGAAAAATTAAGAAAAACAGCCTAGGGATGGGCAATAGTTTCAGTGACACTGTAAACCTTTTTTTTTAGATAAACTTTTTATTTTGTAAAGAAAAAAACAGAGAGAGCATATTCAAGGTCCGTAGAGTCTGCCTTATTTGCAAACTCCTTGGACTTTGAATACGTTCTCCATATAAAATTTATCTGAATATATGAAAATAATACCTTTAAAAGATCAGCAGCCAGCTTCAAGACGTTATTGGCTACCGTCAGCTGTTCCTTACTTTCGGGCCGTTGTTCTATAGCGAGGTGTAGGTTTATTTGTTCAGTCAGTATGGCGGAGAGGCACCCGCGGTATTTTTTATTTACATTACTTCCTAACGTCAGTAGACGCATTAAGTAAATGCCAAGGCAACAACACCACACCATTGCTTCTAGGAGCCAACTTCGTTCTAGAGTAATGGAATCCTAGAATTTAATGAAAATTTGCGTAAAATTTAATGTATTTTTGTATTTATATTTTAATGAGGCCTTCACGGCGCATAGGCGCAAGCGTGTAGCTGCAAACGCGACAGTTGTGGGTTCAATTATCATTCGGGGGATAGAGAATGAAACGAGAAATTGGAAATAATTAGTATTTTATTTTCCTCGCTCTGGTAAAGAGGCAAAGCGCGAGGTCAGTTCCTGAACTCAACTCGCAATGCCAACGAAAGAATTCGACGAAAAGTCGAGAACAGAAATGTGTTACAGGGGAACAAAGTATCTTAACATTAAGTTCAGGTTCCCTCTGCCTACCCTGCTATCTGTGGGATACAGCGTGAAGTGAAAATAATATTAATTTTCTACAATCCACAAAATTAATTTTATTTAAATATATGTACATACCCTCAACAATTGTGCGCTTACACAAGCAAGCAAAGTCAGGGT
The DNA here is from genome assembly GCA_013421005.1 of Heliconius erato x Heliconius himera. Lineage (NCBI taxonomy): Eukaryota > Metazoa > Arthropoda > Insecta > Lepidoptera > Nymphalidae > Heliconius > Heliconius erato x Heliconius himera. The sequence goes on from JAATLQ010038617.1 coordinate 113,310, forward strand.
GAGCATAAAAGCTGTCGACACTATCACATCTACAGACCGCTGCGGACCTCGTCTCTGGAACATTTACATGAAATTAAAAAAACATTTGGCCTAATAGTAAGGGGCTGACAACAAAACTCCATGTATTTTATAGGCAATAAAAAAAGTTTTTTCGATAATATTCGTAAATGTCTTATCACATTACAAAACAATAAATTTGCGAACATTAAATGTATATTTATAGCTTTAGTTAAAAAAAACAATATAAAAATGTATACTATCACAATTTTTAACGTATCTATTTCGTAAGAAAAGGATCTGGTACAATAAATTTATAATTAAAAAAATGAACTCACCCGTAAATAAGATCTAGTGGACAGCCACGTTTTGATATTTCTAACAGTATTTAACCTAAAATGGGGTAATTCGGACTTCCTGGCTCGTCTGGCCGATGTCAAATGTGAGAATAATTTGGCATATAAAAATCTTTGCTTGTACGCTCGTTCAGCGACCGCCAGGAGAAAAAAAACCAGGCCACTTAGCGCAAAACGGAGAATGAAGGAGAGAATGCTGGATAATACTTCCCTGGAATTGATAATATTTTATTATAATTTTTTTAGCTTTATGCTATATCGCCCATACCAGAGTAGACAAAGGGAAGTATTACGACCGAATTTTGGAGGCATTGCGTTTAAGAAAAATATTAAATATTTCATTTTCCTGAGTGGGAATCTAACCCTCATCCGTCGCCTCAATATTTTTTAAATCTAAACGAACTTATATATATACAGAAAAGATGTATACTAATATTATAAAAGCCAAAAAGTCTATTATAATAGATACTATAAAGCTGAAAAATTACTTTGGTTGAACAACAAAAGCGTATCAAGTAAGGCTTCTAAGTAGTGTAAAAGCTACCAAAATCCAAACTAATAAAGAACAGTAGTTGAGCTAACTATTATTAGGAAATTAAAACATCCTTTATGATAATTTGGCTCTTAGGTGTTAAATTCTATCCAAATTAGATTAAACTAAATTGCATAAAATGTTTTTTTTCCCAGTTTCACGCTGTATCCCGCACACAGTACGGTAGGCAGAGGGAACCTAGTGTCCGTAAGACACTCCGTTCCCCACTTTCTGCCGAATTCTAGAGGCATTGCGTGTTAAGTGGCAGCACTCAACGCCTAGCTCAACCTCGACACCAGAGCGAAGAATAGGAAATATAAATTTAATTAAATATTTCATCTCCTCGGGTGGCGATCGAACCCACAACCAGTCGGTTTTACAGACACACTTCGTGCCGCTGCGCCACGATTGGCCTCTAAAATGATAATGTCTTACTAAATTACTAAATTAAATTATGGTCAGACTGCTAAGTAAAAGCAAACAGGTAAGCAAGCAGCACTACAACACTACAATGATCTCTAAAAATATATACAATTTACCAGACACTATCTCCGAAAGCGCCATTAAACACGCAGTACACGGAACCTTGCGTGTAATTGACCACCAACGAGGGGATGTAACTAATTAGCGATACATTTTGTAACTCCTCCTCGCTACGATTGTCTTGCTCTATTGCTACCTGCAAATAAATATATACAATTTAAAAGTGGATTATTTGCAGTAAGGGAAAAACTTAAAGAAAAATATATATATACTGTGCCAATAGAAAAGTTTATGTAAGTTGTTGTGTGTGTGTGTTTGTGTCTCAATGTGTGTGATTTTTGTCTATATGTTTGTGTGTGTATACCCGTGTGTGTGTATGAATGTGTATGTGTGTGTGTATGTGTGTGTGTGTGTGCGTGTATACCTGCACTAGGCGGGCAGCGGGCGCGACGACGGCCACGAGCGCGGCCATGACGGCGCCCGCCCACGCCGCGCCCTCCGCCGCCATCGCGCGCTCCGCACGCGCCACCACGCACCAGCTGATGTCCACCGCCGACAGCTCCGCGCGCAGCGTTGAACCCCGCTCCCACATCGTGCATTTTACTGTTATAATACATCATTAACACTTAGTATACTTTAGTTACCAACTAGTCGCCGTGGCGCAGCGGACCAGCGTCTAACTGTAAACGCAAGGATCATAGGGACGTGAAGCTCTGGAGTGTGCCGCGATAGTGTTGGTCAGCATTCGCTGCCGTATAAAATAATCGTTTGGATGATGCTCTTATACATCAGACCCTTGTGTTCGGGCAGTTCCTGAGATCGCATACCACACCGGTGACCTTCCAACATTTGGGCCAGGCAGAGCTTATTCGGCTACAGACGTCGTGATCGATGCCTAACTTGTGCATTACGGATCCAAGGTACTTCAACTTTTCCGACTTAACGACTGGTTTAGGACCTATGTATATAGATATTGCTCGAGTCCGGGCTCTTGCAGGCCATGTACTCTGTCTTCGATACATTTATATTAAAACCACCGTTCTCAAGCGTATCCTTCCAGAGGTTCACTTTACGCTCCAGCATCAATCGGTTTTCGTCAATGAGTGCTATGTTATCAGCATACATCATCAGCCATGGAGGCTGGTCTTGAATGTGAGCCGAGACAGTATCGAACACTACATTAAATAAGAACGGACTAAGAACCGAGTCCTGGTGAACCCCTACTGTAATCTGGAAGGGCTTAGTGTCGCCAACAGCAGTCTTAGCCATGGAAGCGGAATCGTGGTACATGTCTCTAATAATCTCAATGAAGGCCTAATGTCCACCAGATACACTGACGACGACACATTCAAAGATCTGCTTTTGCCTAGGTGCTAGAGCGAAGAAATGAAAATATTAATATATAATAATTAATTCGGTTGTGGGGTCGAACCCACAACCGTCGCGTTACATGACACCTGTTACACTACACATGCGCCACGACGGCTTTAAGCTTGAGCTAAAAAAAATCAAATCATCAAAAAATCATGATATAAAGTTGCAATATCTTTTTATATATTATTTTATAGGGTAAATGTGAGACAACTTCTAACTAAGAGACTCCCGTGTAATACATCCAAACACTCGCGAGTGTTAGAGTTCACGTGCGCGCGATAGTTTGTCACATTTGACACGTATTTTTTTGTAGTCATGTAAACTTTTATATTATTTATATCTGATCTTCTTATATATGATTTTTTTATTTAAGGTATTATATTGTTCATCTTTTATGTTTAGTTTAGGGGTCGCAATCCGGGATCCCGGGATTCAAAAATCCCGGGATATCGGACCAAATATAGGTCTTAAAAATCCCGGTTTTAATTTTACAAAAAACCGGGATTTTCGATATTTTCGGATTTTAAAAAGTTAAAAGTTAGTTATTCGAATAAAAACATGCCTGCTATTAAATTCAGGCTTCTTTAAGAATTACAATGGTACATAACATACATCGGCAAAAGTAAACGATGAGTTTTCCTCAAAATTCGGAATTTTACGACATTAACCGAGTTTGACCGGCCCGACCAACGAACGCACGAATACCGTATTTTCTCGTTGCGCGTCGTAGTTGCGCGTTTTTGATGCAGGTCGGTGTTGCATGTCGTTGTTGCACGCTATTCTTGCCCGTCGATATTCCAGGTGTCATTATTGTTTTTCGTTAATATTGATTAATATGATATATATGTTAAATAACTAACTTTACGCTTTATCCCTTGCGGGGTAGTCAGAGAGAACGGAGCGCCAAACGCTACGGTCTCTACATACCTCATTCGCCTCGTCCACTGTCTCTCTATAGATGAATGAATCTCTTTATAGATGTCCTCCGGCGGGTCCTCATGCTTTTTACGTGACCTTCCTCCAGTATCTTTGATACTGTGTTTTCGAAGGTCAACCGAGGTCTCCTCCTACCACTCTTACCGCTCACTTTTCCATCACAAATCTCTTTTGCCATTCTTTCCTCACTCATTCGTTCGATGTGCTCAAACCAGCTGAGCACGTTCTTCTTTATTCTCACAGTGACATCCTCACCAGTGCCTGCCATTCTGTATACCTCTTCATTGCGGATTCGATCAGCTAAGCTGACTCCGCATATCCTACGAAGAGATCGCATCTCCACGGCATTCATCTTTCTTTTATTCTTCTTCTGTAATACCCATGTTTCGCTGAGTCTGAGTCATAACAGAGTCGGTACCAAAACTGCATTGTGTAAATCATCTTCCATCTGTACTGAACATACTTCCCAAGTATACCACTTCATTCACTTGTTCTAATATCTTATCATTTACACTGATCTTGCATTCCGTTCTTTCTTCAACTCTTTCAAAGACCAGAGCTTTTGTCTTATTCACATTGAGGCTTAGACCATTACATTCACACCCTTCTTTCAGAGAGGTGACCAATGCCTGCAACTCACATTCTGATGATGCAATAAGGCAATTCACATTCAGATCATCTACTTTCACTCCCATATCACGTTGTTTCACTCCTTGGAGACAGCTATCCAAATACAAATTGAACAACCAAGCTGACATGGCGCAACCTTGTTTAACACCCGATCGGATGTCAAACCAGGGCGACATGCCAGCTCCTACTCGCACGCAGGCTGAGTGATCTCTGTAAAGAGACTTTACAGCTTGCAACAAGGGTCCGTTTACATTGTACCGGCGTAGTATCTCCCATAATTTCAGTCTTACAAATATGTCAAGTCCACAAAAGCACAAAAAACTTTTTGGTTAACGGTCAAAAATTTTTCCATGCAGAGGGAAAAGATCTGATCCACACGCCCTCTTCCAGGTCTAAAGCCTCCTTGGGCCTTTCAGATCTCTCTTGCATTCTTCTCGCTAAAACTTTAGCATAAACTTTACTACCTAAGCTAATCAAACTGATAGCCCTATGGCTTGCGCACTCTATCTGTAAACCTTTGTCTTTCTACAAAGACACGATGAGCATAAATTGCACAAAAACCAGAACAAGTCCAAGACGCGTGGCCCACTATATTTGATCATCTCGGCAGTAACTCCATCTGCTCCCACTGACTTACGACATTTCAGACTTAGTATTGCACTCTGAACTTCTTTTACACTGATTTAGCCATCAGCTACATCAAGACTCAGCATCATTTCGACATTATCGACATCAGCTACATTTCGTTGCTACTTGAGACTCAGGCGTCATCACATTCACACATCTCCTTGTAAAATTTCGCCCATCGCCGCAAAAACGCTGCAAAATATATATTGTTAAATAAGATATTTTATATTAACCTATAAAATATTTTTTGTAGTGATTTATTATTAAACTGTTTATTATAAATAAAATTTGTTTTATTCAGTAAATATAATTTAATTTGCTACTTCCCTAAAAATACCCTCCTAACTTAACTCCAAAAATAAGAAGAGGCTTGAAAGATTACTAATTTTGGTACAAAAAACTAAAATATCGAAAATATCGAAAAAACTGGGATCCCGGGATTTTTCTGAAGTCGATATCGAAAATCTCGGTTTTGCTTGAATGGTCCGATATTGCGACCCCTAGTTTAGTTGGAAACAATAGATCAAAAAGTATTTAAAACAAAATAACAAAAAGAAAAACCAACTTCAAACAACGAACTAAAAAGTAAAAAATAATTTTACATAATGTAAAACGTACTTTGATTTTGTTAAACAAAAAATAATTAAAAAAATATTTTATAATTTTGAATTTTGTATTGTAGGCGTCGATTAGTTCTCTAGTAAATACGCACCGGTATCACTCGAAGGATCTAGAATAGCGAAAGGATCCCAGGCACTGTCTGCAGTGTAATGGAAGCCCACGTCGGAATGTCCGGCCTCTGACTGTGAACCATAGCTGCTCTCTTCACCTGATGGAAAATATATTTATATTTAAATAAACAAAATTATTGTTAAAAAGTAAAAATAATAATAAAAAAATATGTAAAATTTGCTGTAGCTTTACGCTGTGTCCCGCATATGCAGGCAGAGGGAAACTATAACTTATAGTGTTCCGGTGACCCTGAGTTCCCCAATTTCGAGACATATTTCATTTTGAGTGGCAGAACTCAACGCCGCGTTTTTTCTTACTTACGAGAGCGAGAAAACGAAAATATTTCACAATCCTGAGAGGAAAGGGAACCACTATCGCGTTTACAGCCAAACGCATCCAGCTGCATGAAGTCCCTATATAAAGAAACATACGGTACAACTGAATTACTTGATTTTTTTTAGGAGATGACCATCAGAATGCAGGATAAAAAGAAAAACATAGTGATTTTTTAATGGTAAAACCTTTTTTTAAATTCTTAGTTACACATGTCGACGCTATTTTCCTCTTGTTACTTAAAATAGACTTAGAACTATTACATAATTAACTGTATCAACCATGTCACTGAGGAGGAAGGAAACAAGGAACTAGATAAGAGCTGATAGTATTAAAATGGCTGAAAATATTTTCTTGAATGATTTGCTATAAACATTCTCGATTAAATCCCCTTACAAAAAAAAAAACAAAAAAACTAAAGGCAAAGAGAATCTAGTGTTACGACACTCTATTCCCCACATTCCATCGAATTTTTGACACATTGCGTGTTGAGTGGCGGAACTCAAAGCCACGCTTTTGTCTTGGTATTAGAGTGGAGAAATTAAAATGTTAAAAAATATTTAAAGTGGGGATCGAACCTGTAATATTCGAGTCAGTAACATGTTTGAAGCGCAAAGACATGCGTCACGACAGTCTCTAAAAAATATAAAAGAATATAAAGAACAAATCTTACTATTAGTGATTTGACCAACCCAGTCCGACATTGTGTGGTGAGAGGGCAATGCGATAGATGGCGCGGACGCTGAACACTCCCCGTCCGATGACGATGACTGATAATCATCTAATTTCTAAAAAAAATAATAAATGATTAGTATTTTAATAATGAAATATGAATAAGCAAAATAAGGAATATTTGTTTTTGCAGTTTCACGCTTTTTGTTGTATAGCAGGGCAGGCAGAGGGAGCCTATTGTTAAAATACTCTGTTATCTACTTCAAGTCCAATGTTCAAAACTTTTAAGTGGTGGAATGGAATGAGGAAGAATAAAAAAAAAGAATATACTTTTTTCCTGTGTGGGGATCGAATCCACAACCGTCGCGTTTACAGTCAGTCTACCCTCAACAACGATTACACATAATTAATTATTAAAATATGGCAATTAGTTACGTTCTTAATGTTCTAAGTCAATAATTTTAACTTTATAACAAGTTTAATTTTATGAAGTTTAATAGAACACATTTCTAGAGGCAGAATTAAAATGAGCATTTGTTACAAAAACTATAAAATAAATAAAATCCATATTATTTTCAAAAAAATACCTTCTGTTTCCCTTTAACAGTGAAATCGTCATCGCTTGTTTCCTGCTGAACCATCTCTTTAGCCCGGGTTTTTCTAAACCTAACGCCGATTCTTTTACCGATATTTATATTAGTATTGGCACTATCTGAATCAGGTTCTATAGATTTATCTTCGTCGTCTTTATTTTCCTTAGTAGTTGTACTAACTCCTTCAAATTGCACATTTCTTTCAAATTCTTTTTCAAGCGACTGTTTTGACGTTGATTGTATTTCTTGCTTATCTTTTAGTAAATCTTTATTTTTATCTTTATTTCTGTTTTCTCCATCACTGCCATTAGATATATAACCGTTGAGGCTTTCGAAGCCATCGTCGCCATCAGCAAATAGTGGTCTGTTTAAATTTTGGCGTATGTTGAATATTTCTAAGTATTTCTTAGTTAAAATGTTAGGTTTATATCGGAATGATGATCCCGGTGCCGTATCGTCCGGGGGAGGTGTGAAAGTTACTATGGGAGTAGTATCGTCAGGTTTCTTCCAGGACATATAGTCCTCGTCGTCTGAATCTTTCGCTTTTGGTTTTAACATAGATTTATCTTTAATATGAGTTTCGGCTTCAGATCCTGGATCTTTTACAGGTTCCTTTTTGCGTTTTCTGTAAAAATATATTTTTTTTATCTAAAATAACCGTTTTGTACGAAAACATATAGTGATGTAAGAAAATGTATGTATATATATAATTGGTTTCGTCATTTTAAGAACATAAGCTGTTATGATCAATTCCTTAATACCCACTTAAGTGCTTAATTTGATAACATATAAATTCTAAATATATCTAAAGAATAATGATAACGGTCTATAGTTTAAGTTGCGATTATTATGAGGTGTGCGTAATATATGAGTTTATTTTTACTAAAATTGCTTTAATTACAAGTTTATTTTTTTCATTCATATATCTTTTTTTTTTAAGTAAATACTTTGTACTTTAATTAATTATACTAATATAATAAAGCGGAAAAGTTTGTTTGTTTAAACGCTAAGATCTCTGGAACTACTGGTCGATTTACTTTTTTTTTGTATTATTATAATGAAATAAGAATACATATTTGGAAAAACCATCGTATAACTTTAATTGCGTGCGTCGCAGAAATAAATAAATATACGCAAGTATTTTCTATTACAAAAATATTCAATTTCATCAGATCTTAAATAAAGTCCACGACACCATATCTATCTCATAAAAAAGTAATAGGAATAAGGAATTTTGTGACAAAAAATAATTGAAAATTGCAAGGTGATATTTAAACTCTTTTTTGAAAAATATATTGAAACTTACGAACAAAAGTTATTCCATCAAGAAAATTTTATGAAGACAAGCTTTGTCTTTAATAGCATGTAATTTAGTCCTATACTTTCCGAGAAAATGTAAAATAAAAATAATTCTACGTTGTTTACGGCTGTAAGCCTGGGCTGGAGCCCTGCAGGGAGCGCTTTTGCCGCCGATGACATCCTGTTAAGCAGCCACGTAGTGTTGGCACTTTCCCAGAATTATGAAAAATGATCGAATTTATAAATTATATAATTTATCTTTTTACAAATGACGCGTAATAAAAATATTATATACAATTTCTGTATTTTTTGTTTCACTCCACTTTTTTGTTCTTTAATTTAAACTAAAATATACGATATAAGTACCGAAATCTTATTTTGAATTAGCATTTGAACCTAAAAATATCGTTTTCAGTATGGAACGTCATAAATTACGATACAATAATATATTAAATTTTTGTTTTGTCATCATTATATATTAACAGCTACATCGTTTGTTATTATAAATGTTTTATTAATAGTTCAGATAATAATTACTAGCAGTAATTAAGAGTTTTAATTGCTTATATAATAATAATTGTGGCGGAATTGTATTTTAATATGTAGAGTATTTTTTTTTACATTATTGATCATACAAACATAATAATTTTTAAATGATTACTTTCAAGGTTAAATATACTAATATTTATTTACAAAATAATAAATATGGTTATAATAAAAAAAAACTGCTTCACGCATTTTCCCGCACGGCAGGGTAGGCAGAGGTAGGAGAGTGTTAAGACACTCTGTTACATGCTATATACATTTCCTTACCAGAGCGAAGAAATAAAAATGGGAACCGAACTCACAACCATCGTGTTCACAGTTAGACACTATCACGGCGCCACACCGTCGTAGTCTAATTACATCACAATAACAACCTAAAGTAAACGGAGAAAAGAGTAAGTAAAAAATTACTACCTGAGCCCCGCATCCGTGGAGTCCGAACGAGAGAGTCGTCGTCTAAACTTGCTTGGTTTGTTCAATGGTGTTTTACTCTGACTCGATGTAGCCCCGCTCTCTGCTGAACCGCCCCCACTGCCGCCTTCGTTGTCTGAACGACCTTTTCTGTTATATAAATGTGTAAAAATTGTCATCTTTTTTAAGCTTCGTGCTGTATCCCACACACACATAGCAGGGTAGGCAGAGGGAACCTGGGAACCTAGTGTTAAGACACTCCGTTCCCATTAATATCTCTCATTCCACTTTCCGCGCTTTGTCTCGTTACCGGTGTGAAGAAAAGAAAATGTTCAAAATTTCTTTCGAACGAGTGCAAATTAAACCTATCGCATTTATAATTGCACGCGTATGCTCCTAAGAGGGCCTGCTGAACCGCCTCTATTGCCACCCACGTTGTCTGAACGACCTCTTCTCTTATAAAAATGTGTAAAAAGAATCGAATATATTAAAATAGATATTAAATGATGGTTTTCTATAGGCGTTTTTTTTTAAACAACTTAACTTTATAAGACGTTATCACGTCAAAATTGTTCAATTTACTTTTACAGTGTATCTCCTAAATAAATAATATTGTTACCTAAAATAACGCGGTAATTTCCGTCTGTATGTGGACCTCGGTCGAACTCTACCAAGCTCCATTTCAGTTGTGCTGACTATTTGTGAATGAACTACACTTAGAACTAACATCAGCCCGAGTGGTACGATCCAGCAGTTTGACTAAAATACAAGGTTTCATTATTGACAAATATTTATTTAGATACTACAGAAATTCGATTACTACCTCTAATTTATCCTTATAAAATTAATGTATACACACAAAACAATACATTTTGTCTTGCCAAAATAAGTATACCGAGTAGTGACCGTTCCAATAGTTAGCTAGTCAGGGTGGGCGCAGCCACCCAGATTTAATTTTTATAGGATTTTTTTTAATCCAAAGTAACCAAATGTGAAAAAAGTTAAGAAAATCCAACATCAGCCCGGCCACTACTTGTCAACCGTATTGTCAATAAAATAATATTTAACCAAATACTGAATATATCTAAACACAAAGAAAAAAAACTAAATAAATATTTTAAATAATAATAAAAAAAAACAATCACAATAAAAGTTTAAAATTACTCACATCAATATCAATAGATATAGGAGCAATAAAACTTATAGACATGTTTATAATTTGCAAAATCCATAATCCAAGTAGGAAATTAGCACAGGCAGTGGAGGTTTGTTGAGCCCACCATTGATATAGAGCAGGCAAAAACACAAGTCTCACTAATGCATACCAGAATACCCGACGCATGCTCAGCGTAGGTTTCGCTTTGGGGAATGATGATCCTTAAAGAGATTTTAATAAATAATTAAATATATAAGTTGTTGATTATGTTATTTAATATATGTATATTAGTTTTTAATATCATGCTTCATCTGTTCCTAGTGATCAAATACTAATAAACCTACTGTTATATCTATGATATAAAAGTAAAGTTAAAGTTTACAAAATTTTTACATAAATTGTAGCGTGTATGTTATTTTGATGTATAAACTAAATTTCTGTAAAGGTGTTTCATCAAAATTTGTTCAGGAGTCTTTTTTTTTTTTTATGGAAAAGGCAAGGCAAACAAGCGTTCGGGTCACCTGATGGTAAGTGACTACCGCCGCCCACGACCCCGCGCAGCACCAGAGGAGCTACAGGTGCGTTGCCTGCCTGTAAGGTGGGTTGGGCACCGGAGCCCGGCATTACCTGATGCGAAACGCAGTGACATAAAGCCACTACTTCACGCCGGTTTTAAATGCCGGGGGTGGTAGTGATCCGGTCGAGTCTGCCCATGCGTGTTGCCATTGCTGGCGACGTGACTCTACCACACATACTTTAGTCGCCTCTTATGACACCACCAGTACCAGGATGATCCTATTCTAGGCCGGAATCACACGGCAAAAAGTCTTGCCATTAATGTGAAATAAACATCCATCCTGTATTTATCCAACTTTGACATTAATATTATTAGTAGGATATAAAATAACAACATAAATAATTTGTAAAAAGCTAACAACATAAATAATTTGTAAAAAGAGTATAAAAATTTCGATGTAGCTTGATGAGAATGTATGGCTTAGAGGTCAAGACGCCTGGTCGGATTTCAGGAGGCGTGGGTTCGAGTCCCTAGAACACACACCTAAAATTTTTGTCCTGAGAATAAAATTTTATTTAATTTTTGTAATTAGATATTTCTGTGACAAATATTTTATTATAAAGAAAATATAGTTATAATATTTTTTATTGCACATAACTTACCTCTTACTAAATCAACATCTATGAGATAGGACCTAGGGTGGGATGAGAAATCAACAATTCGCCGGCGATATGTCCCTCTCATAAGCAACTGTTCAACCATAGTCTCCCATTCTTCCTTATCATATGAACTTATTTTCTTTTGATACCTAAAATTTATAATCATTTGTGGTAATAAACTTAAAATAATTATTTTACTCTCTGAAATATATCTGGTTAAGTAGAGGCAAAAAGTGTATAGTATATGAAATCTGTGAGTTGAAGCAGTTGTGGTGCGGGTTCAATTCCTGTTCAGGGTAGTGAAATATTTTATTTATTTCAGTTACTCTGGTTAGCAAAGTGTGGTTCTTAACACTAGTTGCCCAGGTGTAATATGCCTACTTTACTATGTGCAGGTTACAGCATAAAGCTAAAACAAAAACAATAATAAAAAACGAAAATAATATTTCTATAATAATTTGATTTTGTTAAAAATAAATATTTTTAAATTAAAAAAAATCTATCAAAACTTACCATGCTGCCAAATGTTTCATCTTGAATTTTTATTTCTGAAAAAAAAAATGTATATTTATAAAACACAACAAAGCAATCAGAAATGCAGATTGTATAATTTTCAGAGATTGATAAGTAAACAACAAAGCAATTCAGTGCTTTTATGAATTTGTTTTCATTATGTGGGTGGAAGATATGGCAGAGTTTAGACTAAAAAAAAAATTTAGGTCTAAGTATACAATTTGATGTTGTACATTTTATAATAAAAGCGGCTATGAATAGCTACGCTACTTGACACTTTTAATTTTATTTACCGTTTCTAGTCGAGAAAAATATATTTTTGGTCACTAGAATGTCATATTGTCATTTGCATAATGCTACCGATTCATTTATTGTTTATAAATAGGACAGCATATATATAATAACATGATTTATATTTTTAGAGATATTGAAAAAATACATATCTCCCTCAACATTTGACAAATACTGATTAAAATTGACAGTTGTGAATTGACAATTCATTTGTGACGTTTCTTATGTCACTTGATTTTCCCTTGATGTATCACAGATTATAAAGTACTTATAATACAGATAACTGTAAAATAATAATAAAACGGTTTATTTAAAGTGTAACATTATGGATTTTTCCAGCTTTTAACTCCTAAATTTTATTTTTCAAATATCAGTCGTATGATCATTGAGGTCGATGACCTCTCCCACCCTGGTGTAGGGCCACAACGCTGTGAGTAACGCGATGGTTATGGGTTCGATCTTCACTCGAGCAAATAAATTATTATTTCTTAATATTTTCATTTCTTCGCTCTGGCATCAAAGCACGGAGGAGAAAGGAGTATCTTAACACTAGGTTCCCTCTGCCTACCCAGCTCTGTGCGGGATACAGCGTGAAGCATTTTTTTTAGTCTTACGATCAAAAATTCATTTTTACAGTTATTATTTGTTAGGTGTTACATTTTTCCTTTTAAATAGTATAAGATATTTCAAATAACAAGGTGTTTATTTGTAAAAATTTCTAAAAACTATCTATATTTTAATAAGGTTCAGGAATTGTAGAATGATACAAGGTTATTCGAGAAAACACGCTTATTTTTATTAACAAATATGAAACTTCACAATTGTATAACATTAAACATAATTATTGCCTGCTAGGTATAATTAATATTAATTCGATGTATTAAGGTAATATTAAATTAATTTAAGCTATAAAAGTATAATACAGTAATATAACTATATTTATTTAAGTATATAATATGTACATATTATCATATATAAATATTTTCTGAAAATAAAGATAGGCCGAAAAGATACCAAAAATCAAATTATTATTAGAAATTTCCTAATATAATATAGGACGACTGATACAACAAACCTTTTATTTTAAAACAGTTCGTATATAAAACATTTACAACTTAAAAGTAATAGATATAATTAGATTTTTATTTTTTTAAATTTTGTTAAGAAACGACGATACAGTAATCAGAGACTAGATATATTTTTATTTCTATTTACTTTGGTTGGGCATTAATTTAATTGTTTATTTATTTGCATATTTTCGCTCTGATATATTACAAATTTCATGTCATGTAAAAAATAACGACTATACAATTGATATAATTGGTGGTTCAAGAAGTATCTATTTACACACGCAAAAAAAAAAAAACAAACTTCATTCTAGAAGAACGTTAGTTAGAACTATTTAATTATTTGTACTTATCACATTTGTATAAACTTTTGTATCTATAGTTCAGTTGTGAGTTCGTCCTGAGGCCGTCTTGTCATTTCAAAGAGCTCGTCCTCAAGCCATACACTCTCACGCCGTACCACAGCTCGTCGTTCCCATGGATCTGAGAGGACAATGGTTTCGTTTTCTATTTGGGAATAACTCGGTGGTCTCCCAGTTTCGTTCCACTCACACTGGTTTTCTAAATCCTTGTCTAATATGTGACTTTCGTAAGTAGGGGAATAAGACGGTGGTTTGAATGTTGTGAATGATTGTTGCGTTGTATCAGAATCTGATCCTTGACTCGGTGGGGAGGGCAAAAAGTTAACTAACTGCCCTTGCTGCTGTTCTACGCCAATACGGCTGTATCGTTTCAATATTCTGCAAAGAAACGTAATATTTATATTAGTTCATACATGACAACGACAACAGAATAAAGTTAATCTAAGAATAATCAATAATGGTTGAAAATGTAATATTTTTATAACAGAGTGTGTTAAAAAATACTATAAAGTAATGCACTACTTGAACAACCAAGTCAACAGCTAAGCTTATAATTGTCTGACTTAAAGCTAAAGCATTTCTTAATAAAAGTTTCAACATATCTTTTATCCTAATCAAACCATAATTTGCCAGTAAAATCAAACAAGGCGTCCACGAGGCAAACAAGATAAGGCTCTCGTAATTACTTGTAGGTAAGTCTCAAATATAAGCAATATAAAACATATTTTTTTTATTTTATTTACTACCTTCACGCTGTATCCGTAGCACATAGTATGGTAATCAGAAGGAACTTGGAAATCTAGTGTTAACACACCGTTTCCATTAAGACACTTCCGTCTCCCAAATTCCGCCAAATTTTGTCTTAAGTGGCATAACTCAACGCCGCGCTTTACCTCGACACCAGAGCAAAGTAATGAAAATATGAAACACTTAATTTATTCGAGTGGGGATCGAACCTACAACCTGTCGCTGTTGCAATCACACGGTTGTGGTCCCTTTTCAAATATACATATCTAAAATATGCGTAATATAAAATATAGAAACCATAAATACCTCTCCGCCCAGCTCGCAAGCCTCGGCCACTCGTCCGGCACCACCGGCACCTGCTGTTTGTTCAGTAGAATAAGCAGCTTTGCCAGGTCACTCAACACGCAACTACATAATACATTAAAATATTTTATATAATCAAGGTTTTTTAGAGCATCATATCAAACCAAAAATTAAGGTTAATTGCTGGTAGAAGCTAAAATTTAAGCAATTTTTTTAATTGAAACCATCTAATTAGGCTTAAATGTAAATATAGTAAAGCAATCGTAATGCAAGTAGTGCACCGAAGTTATTAATCTTAATAAAATACGTATTATAATAATTATAACTGTAATGAGTCTGTCGTGGTGCAGGGGTTCAAGTGTGCGACTGTAAACGCGACGGTTGTGGGTTCGATTTCCACTGTGAATATGAAATGTTTTAATATTTTTATTCCTTTGTTCTGGTAACACGCGTGAAATGTGGTGATGGAGTGTCCTAATATTAGGTTCCAAGGTTCCCTTTTGCCTACACTGCTATGTGTGGGACGCAGCGTAGAGCTATAAAAAAGAATTACAAGTACAAAACTTCTCTGAAAGAAAATGGGAATTACCTGTAAGCCATTGCTGCGTCATTGTTACCCAGTTGATAGAGCTCACGTACTTGATGCCTCGTGTGATTTAATATTGCGAGAAGTGTATACGCGTACGGCTGAAAAGAAAAAAAGATTCTGTTACTAAAAAGTTACAGCAAAATGAAATTAAATCTTATTTGTTAAAAGACAATAACTAATAAAAATTATCTATATACAAATATAGATAGCAAATTTAAAGTTAACAATAATCTGTTTTTATAAATACAGTTACGTATTTTAGTTGATTGGATTAAAAAATCGGACAAGGGCGAGTCGCGCTCGCCCATCGAGGGTTCCGTAAAAAATTCGAAGTCTTGAGCTTTTTCTGAAATTCAGGCTTAGCTAGCGTCCTTCCATTTAATACTTGAACTTGTACAACAAAGTGATTTTATAAGGGTTTCTTTTTCCCTTAAAAGGGTACGGAACCCTAAAAATGAGAACGTAAATTATGTGATCAAATATTTTCAATTTATTTACATTTCCGTTTCAAAAAGATTGCAATGAACAGATTAAAAATGTATTAATTAAAATTACGCTTATACCGTACGTACAATTTCAATCGCTGCCGACATGGCCTATTTTTTAAATTTTATATAATTATTATTTACTGTTGGGTAACATTGCTTTATTTAAATATGTATGTAGTTAGCTTTATTTAAATACGTATGTAGTTACATTGTTTGATTCAAATCTATTATTCTAGCTGAAGCAGTAAATCGATAAGACCATGACATATAATTTGGTGTAATAAAAAAAATATAAAAACTAAATAATTAAATAATAAAAATAAAAATATATTTAAGTATCATTCAAACTACAAAATTAATATAAATAGAGAAAATTAAATTTTATAAAAGAAAAAACTCACATACATATACCGTTCACTCCTTTGTTATCGTTTATATATTCATAAATAAAAAGAAAGT